>PVIJ01000631.1:200087-264362 GCA_004024925.1 Scalopus aquaticus
GGCGATGCCGGTTCGACGCCCAGCCGGGGAGAATCCCACATGGTGCGGCAGACCTCTCCTGCCTCGCCCGCTGCTCCCCTCAGCAGTGTATCTCTGATCTGCCTGTTCTGCTCCCCACTCTGTCTCTGGTGAACCCTCTCGCCGCCCCACGCCTCTGGCCTGTACCCCAGCTTGTATACATAAATAAATAAAAAATTCTAAAAAAAAAAATGCTTTGAATGGTACCTGCTACACAGTAAGCACTCAATAAACAGCATATTTTACCACCATGATTATCATCATCATCATCATCATCATCTACTTTAGAGGGCGTAATAGGGAGAAAATTGATCTGTTCATGTCCTTCTTCTTTCCTGCTTTTGATTGGATAAAGTTTTCCAAACAGTGAGAAAACGTCCCTGCACAGCTGGTTTGTTTATCCAATCCCTCAGGCAGTCTCTCAAAGAGTCAATTTAGTGTCCTATATCACAACTAGAAGAGACATGTTGTACTTTTTCTAGTTCCTAGCAATGCAAGACTTGTGCCTGCTGATGGAGTACAACATATTTCTTCTATGTCCAGAAAACTTTTCCTCTCTGCTTGGCTAACTTCTCTTCACTCATGTCTCAGCCTGGACATTTCCTTTTCCAGGAACCATTCACTGATGCTGCCAAAGATTAGACACCCCATCTCTCTCCTTTCCCATTCTTAGTACCCACCATTCTTTAATGTAATTGCTTGTTGTCTCTTCCATATGATCCTAAGTAAGCTGTCTGAGCACAGGGACCTTGCTTGTTTTGCCAACTGCTATATCCCCAACATCTAGCACAATGCCCCACCATGCAGAAGGTACACAATAGATATTTTTAGAATGACTGTTCTGCAAGACTGTTGTGACTATTAAATACTATTAAAATACTTGCTCTAGTTCATCAAGTATTAGCCTTCAACTATAGAAAGCATCCTCATTTTCTAATAGTCACTCTCAATAATCCTTCCTATTACCAGTTAGGCTTCTATTTGTGTAACATATTCCCACACATAATTCCTTTATCACACTGTCCATAACTGTATCATTTCTTACCCTATTCAATAAAGTATGTGAAAATACAAATAAGAGTAAACTAACTATGAGGTATATTTTTAACTTGTATAAAGTAGTTTAACTAAATATGTGTTACAGACTGAATATTTACATCTTCTCACCTCAATAACTAATATGCTGAAGACCTGACCCCCAAAATGATGATACTGGGAGGCAGTCAGGTTTAGATGAGCTTATGAAGCGCACTGCCCTCCGCATAAGTAAATTAGTGTCCCTGTAAGAAGAGGGACCAGAACTCTCTTCCCTACCATGTGAGGACATAGCGAGAAGGTGGCCCTCTACAAGCCAGAAAGAAGGTTCTCATCTGAAACCAAATTTGCAAACGTCTTTATTTTGAAACTCTAGCCTCCAGAATTGTCTGAGGAAGTTCTGATAAACTAAGAAAGAAATGTATATTGGTTAAGTTATCAGTCTAGAGTATTTTTATAGACATCTGAACTGACTAATAACATATTTGTTGATTAAGATAGCTTAAATCAGTAACTTCCTCACTCCCACTACTTGAAACAGAAGTTAGTCAAAGCTCCATTCCAGGTGATCTCTATTCTGGAACTTGAGCTGATAAAGCAGGCACTATCTGCAACATTTCTGATCATTATTGTAAATTGAAAGAATTGTGAAAGGTCCTTCATTGGCATTAAAACATCTAACCGGGAGCCTCCCTGGTGGCACAGCGGTTAAGCGCTGCGCTGTGGAGCTGTCGGCGGCGGTGAAGCGAGTTCGACGCCCGGCCGGGGAGATTCCCACATGGTGGGCAGACCTCTCCTGCCTTGACTTGACTGCTGCTCCCCTGTATGCATAAATAAATATTAAAAAAAAAATATAACCCAAAAGGGACACTATCACTTCCACACAGAAATTGACCAGAGTGATCTTACCCATTCAGTCATGTAGGAGTCAGAAGTACAATCTTAATATATGCTAAAAAGTGGAAAAATTAAAATAGTTGGCAATCAAAACTAATGACCCTTCCCATGATCAAACTTCAATTATACAAACTATTATAGTAAGTATCTGGAAAACACCCTCTGAAGAAAAAAGTGATGTGCCAATTTTTTATGACCCAAAGTGCTATTTTCCCTTTCCCTGAATGTATACCTCTAGACCAAAACTATCATAACTATGAATATAAAATTTTCCTGAATAAATTAAAATACAGGAGGTAGAAGGAATCAAGAAAAGAAGGGAAGGGAAATAGAAGAAGTAAGGGAGAGAAGGAGGAAATGAGAGAGACAGAAGGTAAAGAAAAGAATGCTAGAAAAGAGGGAGAGATAGATATGGAAGAAAAGAGAAAATGAGAAAAACTTGAGGAGGGGAGAAAGGGAGAGGGACGGAAGGAAAAGGAGGGAGAAATACTAACCCAGGAAAGTAGTCTTAAATAACCTAAACAAAATTCCTGCCTAGAGTTTAAGATGAGTGCTTCCCAAGAAAAATATCAGGGATATCTAAGTTTAACAGGATAGCTTCCAAGGAAATTACAATTCAATGTCCTTTCTAAGATTACCTCTTGGAGATGGTACACTCAAATTGAGTATTTTTACACAATTTAATAAAGGAGCTATTAACAACAATGTGTGCAGATCTGGGAGAAAACAAAGAATAGTGCCAGCAATAGTGGAAAGTCCTTCAGCTCCGTGAGTATGAAATGGACAAGAGGATGGAAGAGCTAAACAAACTGTACAGAAAGGCCCACCTTATGAAAACCATAACCTTTGGTAAAGGGATCCTGCCAACCTCCATGCATCCAGAAAGGAGAAAGCCGGGTGAACACCCTTACTTTATTCTCTTTCCACAATCCAATCATCAATGATCCTGATGGCCAATTTATAACCAGAGTACTAGTGGGTCTGCTGATACAGTCCACATGGCTCAGACTTTCACAGCGGGAAATAGGGTTGGAAACTGGTAAGCAGATCAGGAGGAACAAGATAGGCAGTTCATAAATCTTAGTTTTACTTTCCTTCACCTGCTGTCCAATTCCTAAAGCTCAGTAGATATCAATCATTTGCTATGAAAATTTGATGTCACATGGGAGTCCAAAATTCTTTTCTTGATTACAATAGGCTTCCATTCAGGTAACATCAACCTTGATTTCATGGCATTGCCTCCTGAGAGGAACCTCAGTTTTCTAGGTTCATTTTACAATGATACTGCCATTTTGGGGGATGAAAGCATGATATTCTGCTGAAAAGTATTATTACTAAGGGAAAGCAAATATACCATTGATTCTTCATATTTTCAAACAAAAGAAATCTGCCAATTCTCAACAAAAGAGTTGAATTTGAGTAAACCCAGCTTGCTGAATAGGTCTAGGAAACGAGCCTGACCAGGCTGGGGAAACTAGACAATCATAAACTTACTCAGTAGCAAATAAAAATAACAATGAACTCAGTAGCAAATAAAAATAACAATGATGAGACAGTATTTAGTACCAGGATGTTGATGCAGAAATGGATAAACTCAAATGAAGATGCATGTGCACGGGTTTTCACACTTCAAACCCTCCTTTAAAAAACAAACAAAAAATGTGGCTACAAATGCTGGGGTAGTTAAGTCCTTTGAATGATAAAACAAGGCACTTCAATTGCTGGGAAGAAAAGTCAGTTTTAAGACTAGTGGTATCCATTGTGCTTTTTGCTTTTTAAAGTTGTTTTTTTTTTTTTTTTTTTTTTACTTGTAAGTTATGGTTATGTTCCTAGTTCTAATCCACAGTTGCTAACAGGGGAAATAGAAGCAGACAGATCTGACACATCCTCTCAGCATACCAATTAAGGAGGATGGTGTGATGATAAGCCCATGTGGAAATACATTAAGATACCATCAGTTTGATTTTCTAAAGTGACAGAAAATCTTTACAACTTTTAGTATAACTGAGAAAGAAATGTGGAAATTTAGAATTTATGTATTTTATGTCAATATATAGCAAAAGTTTTGAGACCAGACTACACATTAGAATTGATACCGGGCAGGACCTCCCCGGTGGCGCAGTGGTTGAGCGCTGAGCTGTGGAGCTGTTGGCAGCGGCGACATGAGTTCGACGCCCGGCCAGGGAGAATCCCACATGGCGCAGCAGACCTCTCCTGCCTTGCCCGCTGCTCCCCTCAGCAATGTATTTCTGATCTGGCTGTTCTGCTCCCCGCTCTGTCTCTGGTGAACCCTCTCGCCACCCCACGCCTCTGGCCTGTACCCCAAATTGTATGTATAAATAAAAAATAAATCTTTAAAAAAAAAAAGAATTGATACTGGGCAAAAGGGGTTTCAAAATTGCCAAAGGCAGTGCCCCAATTGCTTATGGTTACTATCTTGGTTCTGCCCCCGTGCACACATTTGCAAGATTACTCAGGTTTAGGGAACAACAACAACGCTGGGATTTATTTAACAAACAGGGAAAAGCAAAGAATTACTGAAGTCAACATATGGCCGTTTACCTTACTTAAAGCAATGTCCAGTCCTTTAAGTCCCAGAAAAGTAACAAAGGTGGCGTCTTCCCGCCACTGCTGATGTGGAGCTCCTCTGCCAAACAATAGGCCACATTTCCAAAATGGCGTCTTCCTTCTTCTGCAGATGCATAACAATCAGACTGTAGTCCAGGTTCCAACTCACAAGGACGACACAGAACACAACTGGAGATGCTCCCGGAACTGACATGGTGTCCCAGTGCAGCACCAGGCCAACAACACTGCAAACAGCAACTACAACGGCCAGACAGCACAACAGACTGCACTTGCGCATTTTAGGAAGGCGCCCGCTTCGGGCCTCTGCCTTCTTCCTTTGGCTGCAGTAAAAAGAAAACTGGGAGCAGTTTCCTTCGCTCGGCTATTTGCAAAGCCTCCAAAGTCGCTGGTCCCAAAGTCACTAAAGATTCCAAAAACGCTCAATCCGAAACTCTATATCCCGGCGGCTCAAAATCTTCTGGTGTCTGACTTCCAAACTCTCAATCTTGGTGGCTACATTTTCTTTTTCTTTTTCTTTTCTTAAGATTTATTTATTTATGCATACAAGCTGGGGTACAGGCCAGAGGTGTGAGGCGGGGAGAGGGTCCACCAGAGACAGAGTGGGGAGCAGAACAGTCAGATTGACGGAAATACACTGCTGAGGGGAGTAGCGGGCGAGGCAGGAGAGATCTGCTGCACCATGTGGGAATCTCCCAGGCCGGGTGTTAAACTCACATTGCCGCTGCGCCACCAGGGAGGCCCAGCGCCACCAGGGCGGCTACATTTTCTGTCGCTGATTCCTCTATTCCTACATCATGATGACTGCCTTCCCTTTCTCCTCAGTCCCTTTTATTTCTCATCAGACTCTCCACCCCAAACTGCAAATTTAGCATTTTCCCTGGGGCTATTCATTCTCATCAGCAAACCCCCTCCAGGGGGCACCACCCTTACTGGACTTTGGACTCAGCCCAGTTACAGAATCATCAGGAAAACCTTTAAAAATGCCCATATTCTCGCTCAACCTCCAGAGATTCTGATACAGGTGGTCTAACATAGAATCAGCCACTGGAATATTTTTACAAACTTTCTGAATGATGCTAATGATATTAAAGGTTTCAAACCACTATATGCAGGAATAGGATTCTATCAAGATTATTAGATTATTGGGGCCTCCCCGGTGGCGCAGTGGTTAAGCGCTGCGCTGTGGAGCTGTTGGCAGCGGTGACACGAGTTCGACGCCCGGCCGGGGAGAATCCCACATGGCACGGCAGACCTCTCCTGCCTTGCCCGCTGCTCCCCTCAGCAGTATATTTCTGATCTGCCTGTTCTGCTCCCCGCTCTCTCTCTGGTGAACCCTCTCGCCGCCCCACGCCTCTGGCCTGTACCCCAACTTGTATGTATAAATTAAAAATAAATAAATAAATAAATAAATAAATAAATAAATAAATAAATAAATAAATAAATAAATAAAAGAAAACTTTGCAAAACACATCACAATCTTTAAAAAAAAAGATTATTAGATTATTAGACTGTCCTTTATACATCTGTTAGGAAGACAAAGAAGAAGGTGCGGTTCTTCAGTAGCATTGATGTCAAGACTTGAAAAGATCTACTAAAAGGGGAATTCTGAGAAAGTTTCACAATGATTTGTGAAGGCAACAGAGGATAATCTTGAAGAGCATGGACATAAGAATTAAAATAACTTGACCATGAGTTTAATTTTTGCTATTTAGTACCTTTGTAATTTGAGAAAGTGCCCTCATCTATAAAAACAGATATGATAACATCTTACTTGTGCATTATCTATGACGTTGTGCATGTGTATCAAATTGAGTCAAGTATGTAAATCACTTACTTTGCTCAGTAACTGGTAGATTTCGTTTTCAAATCCAACCATGCTCCAAGTCCTGTTTTTATGTCATCCTAAAAGCCAGACAAAAATAAAGAATCTGAAAATAAGCAGTTTATAAAAAGGAATTGAAACGTAAAATTTGAGAATAGAACAGAAAATTACAGTTGAAATCAAACTACATTTTGATTTCCTTTATTAAATACACTCATTTATTAAAAAGCAAGTTTAGTCTTCAGTGTATATATTTCTGAAATATATTACTTCAGTCTAGATGAAATTGCATATAGAGGGCCTCCCCGGTGGGGCAATGGTTAAGTGCTGCTCTGTGGAGCTGTAGGCAGAAGCGACAGGCAGCAGTGACTTGAGTTCACTCCCAGCCAGGGGAGATTCCCCATGGAGCGGTAGACCTCTCCTGCCTCATCCACTACTCCCCTCAGCAGTGTATTTCCGTCGATCTGCCTGTTCTGCTCCCCACTCTGTCTCTGGTGAATCCTCTCATCGCCCCACACCTCTGCCCTGTGCCCCAGCTTGTATGCATAAATAAGTAAATCTGAAAAAAAAAAAAGTCTAGAAACCTACGGGGAATATACAGTAATGTAAAAGACACAAATAAAAATAACAAAAAAAGTCTAGAAATTGCATATAGAGAAAAGAAATTTTTCTTTTTTTGTTGTTTAAAGATTTATTTATTTATGAATACAAGCTGGGGAACAGGCCAGAGGCGCGGGGCGTCGAGAGGGTTCACCAGAGACAGAGTGGGGAGCAGAACAGGCAGATCGACAGAAATACACTGCTGAGGGGAACAGCAGGCGGTAGACGCAGGAGAGGTCTGCCACGCCATGGGGAATCTCCCCTGGCCGGGCATCGCAGCTGCCGACAGCTCCACAGCACAGTTTAACCACTGCGCACCAGGGAGGCCCAATATAAGAAATTTTTCATTTTAATCTTTAATAAAATAAAGGCAACCTGAAAGAAAACTATGAGAAATATAAACATCACAATGCATTGAAATATTATTTCTGATCTGCTTTTCACAATTTGAGAAATAGTTTAAAAAACACTAATAAGCAACTTTTCCCAAAGAAAAATATTCAAGTTATAACCCTCCTTCCACAAGGTAAGTCTGAAGAAGCTGGGTCAAACTTTATTAAACTCTGAGCCACATGGAGATCGTTGCATAAAACTTGAACCTTGCTCATGGAATGAACGGGTTTTGTTATATCAATAAGAGATCTCCTTGGTCATCCTCTTTCAAAAGTTACAACTGGAATGGGAGGCATGCCACCCATTTCATTTTTCCAACCTCTAAAAATACTCCCTTACAGAACAGTCTCTCTGTAAGACAGATATGTTTGCTTCAGTTCCCCCCTGCTCTATGCCTCACGTGGGAGTACTTGCAAATAGAGTGCCTGGAGGGATCAACACAGTTTTCTAAAGCAAACATAACACAAGTGCTATTCATGGGTTACACACTCCACAGCTGTAATACGAAATGTGTAGGAGCAGCCCCTAATGGCATTCAAATCATGTACTAACAGTTCTCAAGTGTCAGGTGTTTTTCATTTTCTAGCTAAGGGAAGAGATATTCACGTGCTGATTTCCTACACTGAACAGCTTTGTAACCCCTCCAGAGTGAAGGCACACTGTGTTTCTCAGTCTCTATTATGTCAGATGAATGCCACAGTTAGAGGCCGGAAAGGACATGTGATCCCAGTTTAGGTTTGTTTTTTTTTTTTTTTTCCTCCAGCCATCTTCATTTCAGTGGCATGGATTTTGTGTGTCTGCACGAAATTGAAAACTCACAGGGCATGTATCAATGTTAAATTTCACACACACACACAAAGACTGAGAACACATAGTTTTGAATCTGGGTATAATTTAATACTTTTGTACACACTTTGATCTTATTGAAGGTTTGCATTTTCAAAATGGCCTCTTGTGGTGCCCCAGACAGCTGCCTGTCAAACCCAAGCATCAATTGCACTATAAATAGTGTGGGTTCTGATAGAACAATGAGCTTCACGTTATCCATGCAGAGCAAATTAAGATACATTTTACTTATTTAAACAGTTTTTCAAATTTGAATGTTACTTGGTCATAGACTCTAATAGAGAGTATTATAACAATCTTTAAGAAAGCCAAAAGGTGGACCTCCCTGGTGGTGCAACGGGTTAAGTGCAGCACTACGAAGCTGTTCAGAGCCTCTGCAGCAGGAGATCGATGCCCAGCCGAGGAGATTCCCACATGGCGGAGCAGACCTCTCCTGCCTGGCCCGCTGCTCCCCTCAGCAGTGTATTTCAGTCATCTACCTGTTCTGCTCCCTGCTCTGTCTCTGGTGAATCCTGTCACCCAGCACACCTCTGGCCTACACCCCAGTTCTTACATGCATAAGTAAATAAATCTTAAAAAAAAAAAAAAGAAAGAAAGCCAAAAGGTACATTTATTATATATGTTGTATCAATTTCAACTGAAAGAGTATGTGAAGCTGTATATCTGGATATTCACCATTAGAGTATTATCTAAATATTTAGGGTGAAGTAAAATTTAAAACATATTTTACTAATCACTTTTTTCATTATAGTTTAAGTAATGTAATTCAAAGTTATTCAGTCCATTTATTTCAAATGCATTTATATTAACCTCATTAGCACAGTGCTCTGTAAACAAAAATCTTGACGTGCAAGAAGACTTAAGGTTTCTTGAATGTCATTTATCTTAATATGAAAAGGTGATTGGAAGTTTAGATTAAAAAAAGAGTTTCCTTCCATGTTGAATTTTAGAAATCTCCTTAAGGGGAAATAAACAAAGTCATTTGCTAGATGAACATAACATATGGGTATGTATGTATGTATAACTTTGCATTCAATTAATGATATATGAAAGCAGAACAGCATTTCATAGGATTTTGAAAAATTGCTGAGTCAATCATATAAAGAGGAGCTATATAAAGGTGCTGTGTCCACAATTTCTGTTAAAAATTACTTACTCATATGGCAATAAGAATATACCTTACTGTGTGAAACAAGAACTTGTGATTTTTTTTCCCCCTGAACCAATGTCTCTTGTCTTACACTCCTTGCTCTCTGTTCCCAAGAAAGTTGGGCACTAGAGAAGTTGTCTGGAGAGACAGGTACTAATTAATCAACGATTCTGTTCACAAATGATTGCCACATAATACCTATATCTTATAAGCAGTTTTGGTCAAAAAGTCAGTAAAAATCTAACTAGAGTAAAAAATAATATGTACTTTTATTATTTAGATGTCTTCACATAAGTAAAATCTATATTCTGTGAAGAGAGAAATAGTGAATTTCATAAGGTCTGGCATAGAATACTCCTTACATTTTAACAATAATATGGACATCAGTATAAACAAATACCCTAGATGTCTTCACTTTCTGTTCCCACCCTAGCCCACAAATCTCAGTTCTCAAGAACAAGGAGAATACAGTATCAACCAGTCCCACTCCTTTCAGTTTTGAAATCTCATACAAGTTAACTAAACTCACAGAAATGTTTTCTCACAAACAATTACGATACATATTTATTAGGGCCAATTATATGTGGACAAAATGAACAATCTAAAGGAAATGGTTAAGTTTCTAGAAACATACAACCTACGAAGACTGAAACATCATGAATAGAGAATCTGAACACACCAAATACTAGTAAGGAAACAGAACCAGGAATCAACAATGTCTCAAATAAGCAAATTTCCAGCATCAAGTGACTTCATTAGTGGATGACATAAAACATTCAAAAAAGAATTAATACCAATCCTTTTCAAACACTTCCAAAAAGTAGAAGAGGAGGGGACACCACCAAATTCATTTTACAAGGCAAGCATTATCGTTTCACCTAAACAATATAAAGATGCCACAAGAAAAATGGGCCAATATCTCTGATCAACATAGATGCAAAATTCCTCACCAAATACTAACAAACCAAAGTTAACAATACATTAAAAAGAGTATACGTTATCAAAGGCTATTTACTCCAGAGATGCAAGAATATTTCAATGTCTGTAAAGCAGATAATGTGAGGTATCAGATAAGGTTAGAAATCTTTCATTTCTAATAAAATGAAAGATAAAAAATCATATGGTCAGCTGACTATGCAGAAAAAAATTTCACAAAATTCACCACCCATTTATGATAGAAATGCTGAACAGGGGCCTCCATGGTGGCCTAGGGGGTAAGTCTCAGCTCTATCACCTCTACAGCCTGTGCTTGAACCCCAGCCAGGGAGTTAATCCACATATGGTGCAGCAGACCTCTTCTGTCTCGCCGGCTGCTCCCCTTAGCAATGTATTTCAGTGTATCTGTCTGTTCTGCTCCACACTCCATCTCTGGTGAATCCTCTCACCTCCTCCCCTACTTCTGGCTTACACCCCAGTTCTTCTAAAAAATAAATGAATAGGGACCTCCCCGGTGGCGCAGCGGTTAGGCGCTGTGCTGTGGAGCTGTCAGTAGCGGCGAGCCGAGTTCGTTGCACAACGCCCGATGGGGGAGATTCTCACATGGCATGGCAGACCTCTCCTGCCTCGCCTGCTGCTCCCCTCAGCAGTGTATTTCCATCCATCTGCCTGTTCTGCTCCCCACTCTGTCTCTGGTGAACCCTCTCGGCACCCCGTGCCTCTGGCCTGTACCCCAGCTTGTATGCATAAAGAAATAAATAAATCTTTTTTTTAAAAAATAAAAAATATATAAAATAATAAATACATAAATATTTTCTTTTTTAAAAAAGAAATTCCTAACAGAGGGAAATGTACCTCAACTTACAAAAACAAAGAAAAAATGTACCTCAATTTACCATATATGTTAAGTCCACAACTGAAACAGTTAAGAATTAAAAGCTTTTCCTCTAAGACTAGGAATAAGACAAAGATGTCCACTTTTGTAACTTTTATCCAACATATTATCAGAAATCAGCCAGAACCATTAGGTAATAAAAGGAAATAAACACATCCAAATTGTAAAGGAAGAAGTAAAAGTTTCACTTTTGTAGATGGCATGGAATTATATCTAGAAAACTCTAAAGAGTCTTAGAATTAATAACTGTAAAATTGGAGGATACAAAATCATTATACAATAATCAGTTGTGTTTCTATACACTTACAATCAACTAGCAAAAAAGAAATCAAACAATCCCATTTACGATTTCATTAAAAAAATTATAATATTATATAAATTTTACCAAGGAAGTGAAAAGCCTGTGCACTGAAAACTATAAGAGATTAATGAAAAAAACTAAGGAACACACAAATAAATGAAAAGATATTCCATGTTTGTGAACTGGGAGAATTGATACTGTTAAAATGTTGATACTAACCAAGGGATTTTACAGATTTAAGTTCTATTAAGATTCCAATGGCATTTTTCATAGAAATAGAGCTATCCAAAGACATATTTCATTTAAATAGAACAATCCTAAGTTTGCAAGGAATCACAAAGACCTCAAATAGACAAAGGAATCTCGAGAAAGAACAGAACTGAAGCCATCAGACTTCCTGATTTCGAATTACAGCTCTGCAGTGATTAACACTGTTTCATTCATGACGGACCACATATACAATGGTAGTCCCAATGTACTACACCAAATAGCTTAGGTGTGTATTAGACTGTATCATCACGGTTTGTATAATTACACACTATGACATTTGTACAATGACACATTTCTCATAGCATAGCCCCATTGCTGAGTGATGTATAACTGCATATCACAAAGCTATACTAATTAAAACAGCATGATACTAGCCTAAAAACAAATACATAGATCACTGTAACACAATAGAGAGCCTAGAAGTAAATGCATTCACATATCATCAATTAATTTACAGCAAAGGAGCCAAGCATATACATTCTTGGGGACAGGGAATTCTCTTTAAAATATGGTGCTGGGAAAACTAGACAGCCACATGCAAAACTATTTGACACCATACACAAAAACTAATTCAAAATAGATTGAAAAACTTGAATGCAAAACCTGAATCCATAAAGTTCCTAGAATAAAACATGCAGTTGGTCTCTGTAATACATGTTTTAGTCTTATTATAAAGGTAAACGCAACAAAGGCAAAGTTAAACCAAAACAAAGAGTCTGCATAGCAAAGGAAAACTTCAAGCAAATAAAAAGTCAACTTATGGAATGGGAGAAAATGTTTGCCAATCATATATTTAACAAGGTGCTAAAACCAAGCTATATCAAAAACTCATATAACTTATGGCAAAAAAATGTTTTGATTAATATATGAGAAAAGGTTCTGTATGTATAGACATTTGCCAAAAAAGGTGGTTAACAGGTACATGAAAGGGTGCTAAAAAAATAATAATTGGAAAATGAAAATCAAAATGACCACGTGATATCATTACAACTTGACTGTTAAAATGGCTATTACCAAAAAGACAAAAATCAACATGTGATGAGAGGATGTGAAGAAAAGGGAGCCCTTATTCAATGTCGGTTGCAATGTAAATTTCGACAGTCAGTTTGGATAACAGCATGGAGTTTCCTCAAAAAATTAAAAAAATAAACTAACATATGATCTAGCAATACCACTTCTGTGTATGTGAAGAAAATGAAAACACTATTAGAAAAGACATATGTACCCTCATGTTCACTGTGGCATTATTCACAATAGCCAAGATGTGGAAACAATCTAAGTGTCGACTGAAGAATAAATGTATAAAGAAAATGTTCTACACACACACACACACACACACACACACACACACACACACAAACACACACAATGGAATATGTTTCAGTTAAGAAAAGGACATGGGTGGGCCAAGAGGGCATTGTAAGTGAAATAAGTGAGAAAAATAATATAAATATGATTCCGTTATATGTGAAATCTTAAAAAAACCAAAAAAGTCCACAAGCTCACAGATACAAAGAAGAGATAGGTGGTTGCCAGAGTTGGGGGAAGGAGGATAGGAGAAATGGGTGATGGGTTTAAAAAAACAAAGAACATATGTATGTTAATACTCAGATTGATGAAATATATATTACTATATTTTCTTGCATAAACATTATTTTATATGTTAACATAAAAGTGTAACTATATCAATTTACAATTAAGCCATAGATTTACTATATGATGATTTGTGTGTATATGTTTGCATATGTATATATTTATCAGAAACAGAATAATAGTATAATGACACAGCGCAGTGCAAGGAGTCATGACATGGGGAATATATACAGATGAATTTTCCTGCTAAAGTAGGAGGTTGTGCAAAAATTAGTCTGCAATACAAAATTTTGCATGACTTAATGACATCTATGTGAAATGCATGTTGTCACACTGAAGAGCATTAACATGTGAAACACATGAAAGGAAGGCACTGCCCTAGCGTGTGGCGAGTCGTTGGAACAGTGCAAGAAAAGACTAAGATGCCTCCCTGACAACATTATTCTCTTAAATATTCAGTCAACAGAAACAATTTGGGGCACATAATGTGTATTATGCATTGTTGTTACAGAAATAAAGGAAATTACCACTTATCAAGATAATAGAATAAAAGATTACGGAGAGATTAAAGAAATGGCTATAATGACCACTGCAAAAAGCCATTGCAGAGAGAATAGGATAGGCATGATGTAGCCCAGGGCATTGTTCTCATTAGCCCTGCCCATAATTTGTGTGAAGATCTCTAAACATAGGAGCTTATAGTTGAGTCTCCAGGCTCAGCATTTCCCATTTGACACCCAGTTCTAGAGAACTTGAGTGGGCAGAATGGGAGAGAGTCCACTTCAGTCCCCTTGCTGATTTAAATAACACGGTGGGCAAACAATCTAAAATTTTAAGCATGAGTTTTATGAGTTACAAGAAAGGAATTTTGAGAAAGCAAAACAAGAATTGTTTAAATGACTTTTGAAAAACTTTCTCAGAATCCTGCTGCTTTAATATGCTGACAGTATCACAACCAGTATCTCCTAGGTAATGATTGATGACAAATATTGATTTTCTGTGTCTAGCCTAACCTGGGGATAGAAAAGGAAATGAAAATCTTTGTAAATACATTCAGGATTCCTGTTTAGGAAATTAAAAAAGAGATGCATAGCTACCTTCGCCACCTGGTTTTAAAAATTGACAGTACGAGCTATGTGTCTATTACAAACTATTTGAAAAATAAATGGATATTATTATTTTTAATAAAATGAATGAATAAACTTGCCCTTTGACAGCTATATTAAAAACTATCACCGAATTGATTAGAGAGGAGATAAAGTCACTCAAAAGTTATACTTGAGTGTAACATTATTAAAGATAGCAACTTACTGAATAAAATAATGTATTAATCATTAGGGAATTTGGTCAGAAGTAAACTGTTCAATGGGAATAAATTTCATTAAGTAAAAATTCTTTGTTGGACATGTAATTCACAGCAATATGGATGGAGCGAGAAGGGCTCATGCTCAGCAAAATAAGCCAAAAGGAAAAAAAAAATGGTTTCACTTATAACAGAAATGTAGGGGAAACCAAATAAAAGAGAGACATTCAGTGAGAGAGGGGGAGGATAGAGGCTCAGAATGGGGGAGAGGGTAACATGGGGGACTGTGGTGACGTTTCATGGGTGAATTGGTGGTAGGAAACCTATGGGGAATACACAATAATGTAAAAGACATTAATAATAACAACAATAAAAAATTGAAAATAAAAAAAATTCTTTGTTGGGAAAGCAGTAAGAATATCACAGCTTCCTTCTCCAAGAGCGAGAGAGAAGAGAGAATGAATCCATGGAATTGTTGGGTCTTCAGATCATCACAGTGTCCTAGACAAGATTTGCTTGTATTCTGCAGAATCGTGTGTACACTGATATTTACCCATGTATTAACTTTAAAACAAAGTGCAGTCACTTCCATTACTATTACAAGTAACTTTCCACACTATCATCATGACCACCACCAAAACTCTCAAATTGCTTTCCAAAGAGAACTACTGATTCAACAAGCGTTAGGACTGTCATGTAAGTATAGAGCCAGGTAGCATATGAGAGATAATCTAACTGGGATCCAAGAAAACTCATGAAGTACTAACTGAGAATAAGAAGACAATGCAAGCTAAGGGTACTAAGCGTCCTTGATTTTTCTACTCCACTTAGCCAGAATAGTGTATTTTTTGTATGTACTGGAATTTGTGTAGGGCTGTACTTGATAAAACCGGTTTTTCTATTTAAAACAACAGTTTAAAAATCCATCAATGGAGTCCCACTTTTCATGCAACAGATGAATAAACTGACCCGAGAGGTTAGGTGGTATCCCCAAATTTGTGGTGACAGCAAGGAGAAGACATGATGCAGTCTTGGTTTCACACTCTGGATTCAATCATCCTGTATAGTAGTTTCTTTTCATCTCTTTCTTCTATACAAGAACAAACATCTACCGTTCTCTTAAGAGCATTGAAATTATACTCCTAGACATCCAAGTTTAAAGATTGAATTCAATTTAAGCATCACAAGTTCTCTTAACATTTTTATCATTTTATTTTTACCCTAAAGTAAACAAAAAAAGTTTTTAAAAATATATATAATGTGACTATAAGGTGCTTTCCCTTGATCTTTCCAGTCCTCTTATCCAGAGAGACAAAAATAGTAAGGGTATTCAGGAAGCAAGATAATAGTTGCTGCCTTCTTTGATGCTAATGGAAGGAAAAATCTCTCTTGGAAATTTTCCAAAGTTCCAACTCTTTCAAAGTTGGTCAAGAAACTCCAAGCAAAGAGTTTCTCAATTAAAAGAGGATTTTACATAAAGCACTATTCATTGAAAGAGGAGATTCGTGGAAGAGGTAAGAAAACCAGAAACTTTAGTTATTGGTACCAAATGTCAGATCCTCCACCCAGTCTAGAGATCTTATTCCATGTATTTATTGATGCCCTTTCTACTTGTTGTCTCTTTTCTTTGATTTCCTTGCCTTGAAAGATGGTTTTATGTACACTGTGGATTTTCTCTAAGTGCCAACTAATGTTTCAAACTCACAACACATTTAACTAATGACTTAGCTGTCTGCCTTGAGTATTTCAGATTTAATTAAGCATATTCTCTTTCCTTACGTATATGTTTTCTGATCATCACAGCAAGCTTTGTACTTTACCTCCTTTGCCCATTTAATAATTCACATTAATATGAACATCTCACAGTGTCCCCAAAAGAATGGTAGAGAAATTAATAATATACTGTTAAATTTAGGGGAGGAGGTGAAGGGAACTGTGACAGGAGAGCTTCTCTTCTAAAACATCTCACCACATTCCCCTTTTCACTCCTTATCATAATATCCAGAATTTGTGCATCAGTATGGAGAAGGATCATTCAGATATTCTTTCTCTGCTGTAATGACCATTATATTAGAACTACTACAACAGCTTAGCTTCCTAACTACTTTCTCTCCTTCTGTCTTCTTTTCTTACAGTCATTCCCTAAAACCTCCGTCACCTTTGTGTAGCTAAATCTGACTTAACTTCCAGGCCAAACACAGTACTATCTCTTTTCCAAAGGCTTCCTTCTTTCTAGAAGCAATTGCTCTCTTTTCATGGGTGCCCACAGAAGTGTGTCTATTCTTCTCTTCTGGGAATTGTACGAAACTGAATGGAGGCACATAGAGGTTAACTGTCTAGAAAGAACTTCCTTGATAGGCATTGCCAACATTTGGGCTTCGTCGTTGTTATGGGTTAAATTGTGCAACCCCTCCCCCACCAATTCATCAGCTTAAGTACTAACCCTCAGTACCTCAGAATGTGATCTCACTTGGAAATACAGTCTACATATACATAATCACATTAATATCAGGTGATTAGAGTGAGTCCTAACCTAGTATATACAGTATGCTTATAAAAGGGGAAATTTGGACAGATGGAAAGTGATGTGAGAAAATAAAGCATAAGAAGACAGCCATTTATAAACCAAGAGGAAAGTCTGAAACAGATCCTTTATACACAACCCTCAGAAGAAACCAACTGGATAACACCTTGATTTTATACTTGTAGCTTCCAACACAAAGAGACAATAAATTTCTACTGCACATACCATCCTGTCCTTGGTACTCTGTTATAACATCCTAGCAAACTAATACAGCCCCATCTTGCAGGCTCAAAAACAACACCTTTTTAGTCTCTTCACACATTAAGACTCAGGGATGTTGACTCCCATTTTGAAAAAAAAAAAAAGCATAAGAAACTGATATATAAAGTCAAAACATTAATTTGTTAGTTAAAAAATCTGTTGATCAGGTCATATACTTTTGTCCTCTGGAGAGCATATTCTCTATGATCTATCATAGCACCTGTAAGTCTAATCATAAGCACCAAATTTTACAGTGAACACAAACTCACAGTAGGTAATAAGCAAAGGGACTCCAGAGTTTGAAGTACCAAGGTACCATGCCACTGCATATACTCAAATGGCATGCTTGTTGATAGGCTCAATCAAGGGAAATCCTTGGACTGTTATCTTTTTCTTTACCCAGTGTTTGAAAGGGTGCAACAGATTCAACTTAAAAACACTGTTGACTTTCCACCTGGCATGCATTTTTCCCTTTCTTCTTTCTGATTCTGACTTGGGGATTTGGGCCTTCCCCAGCACCAGGAGAGTAACTTTGATATTTCCTTCTTCAGCGATAGCTTCCGTAATCCAACTCCATGCAGGGCCCTTCCCTTGTGTTTTGAGAAAGTGAGCACCTGGCAAAGTTGGGCCAGTTCAGCTGAAGAGGAGTTAGAAGTGATACTTTTTTTTCACCTCTTTTCCATTGAACTTGACCAGTAAGCACATTATCCACATTGTTCATGGAAAACTGATATAAATTATGACCCCTGGTGACATCACTGAGATACTGAATGAACCAACCCTGCTCTGTATCTTCTTTTGAATTCAGATGAATGTTCCTTAATATCAAAAGTACCCTAATTGCAAGACCATCTCTTTTCTCTTATGGTGCTAGGACAACTTTTATACTTTCTTCCTTTGGTTTACTAACATTATCACCAAGTTTCACAGGCCAGGAAACCATTATATAGTGATATTTGTTCATTTGATCTCATCTGTCTTGTGAGGATTTACAATGGAAATTTCAATAGGAAAATTGCTATATGGGCGGAGCTGTACTAGGCAGCAGGCAAACTGTACTTGTGGAGTAGGCATTCAAATTGAGACACACACGAACCCATAAATAATAAACTAGACTGTTATTTATAAATGGAGGAAAAAACAGGGTGCCAGTATAGAAAATGAGTTGGTATTCTCTAGTGTCAGTGGTCATAGGAACTGTAATCTGAGACCTTAAGTTTGTAGGAACTATCTCAAGATGGCCCCCAGATTCCATTCCTAGAACTTCGTATCACTTACATAGTGGTGTAGTGATACCTGTCTTTATTTTAGATAACCTGTATTAAGACTTCATCTACTCATTCCAATGTTTAAGGAGTTCCTCTTCCAATGAAACATGATGGTGGCTGCCACTCATTATCAAGCTCCCAGACATTAGAAATTCACTTTTCCAACCTCTGTTGCAGCTATAGCAAGTGACCAATGATCCAAGAATCAGAGGCACACACTTTGGACACTGACCTGGAAGTTCCATACATGGGTGATAAATCTCTTGTAGTGCTGCAATAATGTGAGGACGAGGGATTTCTGGGCTTAAATAAAGCATCCAGTCCTTTTCCAGGACAGTGGCTTATGTGCCACATCACTTCAGTGGTGTTTGAGGTATTATTCTCAGATACTTAAGTTCTATTCTGGTTCTTCAGTGCCACCAAGGTTTCTACAAGCGCCACAATATCCTTTAAAAAGCTATCCATTAAAAAGTGAGATTCTGTTGCTTGCAGTTTAGGGCTCTGTCTGATCTATATCTTACGGCACAAAGCTCATGTTACCCATATCTAATTAATAAAGGCATGATTTGAATTAGATTTTATTGTTTGTCAAGTAGTCACACTGCCTGGAATAGTCCAGTTGTTAACTTCTTAGGGATTGAGTAATTTCTTTGGATTTCAGTTCCTCTTTTCACAGGAAAGAGAAAATATAAAAAGCTGATTGCATATTCTTTACCTTCTAAATATGCTTTTAATTGCTTCAGGTGTACCTCATAAAGTTAAATAGAATTATCTTCAAATAAGCCTTTTTTGTTTGCTAAAATCATATTTGGCAAAGTATGCTGATTTCCTTGGAGAAAACTATTGATATGAGTGCATCTGAGAAATAAATCTCTTTTGTGTTCTTTAGTATTCTGTATGGAAAACTTTGAGCCACTATTACACATCATCTAATGACAGATATGCACCACTCCTTATTTCTTTAGCATATGTTTGAAAAAAAAAAAACAACCTGCAAAAAGTGCAAATGGGAGAGTAACTGGAGGTATAAAAAACAATAAAACAGTCTTTTTGACTTAAGAGTACAGATGCTAACTTTCAACATAGAATCACTAATGATTTAAAATATATGCACTAACTTTTGTCCAGAGATAGACTCCTTAGGTAATCACTGACAATTTGAGTACATAGCACATGTACTTGATATATATATATATATATATATATATATATATATATATATATATATATATATATATGATATGCATGTATGTATTATATATATCAATTACATATAACTATATAGACTATATTATATTGTATTATATTATTATATAGTCTGTATAATATATAACTAAATATATTATACATAATATCTCAATCTTCACAACAGTCATGTAAATAGGAATTAGTATTAACATTTTCATATTGTCTGCAGTCTCAGAGAAGTCAAGAATCTTGCCCAAGGTTATTTATTGTTAGAGATTATGGAGCAAAAATTTGAAAATGCATCTATCTTGATTCATTCTTCTCTACCAGACTGCCTCCTTAGATTAGTGGTAGTTAAAATTGGCCTCCCTTTCACTCTATCCCTTCCTTTCAATGATATCCCCTTTCATGGGTTATAATGCCTGGTATCATTCTAAACACAGTTCAATTACAGTTTCTCCTACCCCTTTCTGCTGTACTGCTGCTCCTGATATATGTGGTACTTATTTGTTAATCTTTCAGGGGTTGTTAGCATTGCTCTGCTGCAGTTCAGTTGTGAATATGTGGAGAAGGCAAACCCTGTGCTTTCACTCTGCCACCATCTCAAATTCCAATTGTTGCATTAAATGAACTACTAAAATAATTCTTCCTGGTGCCTGGAGACTGTCCATGGTGGTCTCTAAGGATGGACATAGGTAAGATTAGTAACTCTTGAAATGCCGCTTGCCTTCCAACTAAAACAAAACAAAACAAAAAGATGCAATTTCCTTCATCAGGCATCCCACTCCACAACTATAAGGGTAATTAAACACTGAAGCTGGCTACAAATTGTGGAACCACCATCCCACAAGCTATTTTTAAATGTAACAGAAGCCCATTCATCTTTAATGGTTAACTATTGGTATGCCCGGAAGAAGAAGCCTGAATCAGCGGACCTCTTAAGCTAACTTCCTTCAATAATTTCATGAAATTAAATGGCCAGCAACTTTGAGGAATGCAAAATAAGTGCAACTCCAATCCTTACGATGACATGGGGAGAACAGGTGCAACTATATTAATCAGCATGTGGCAAAAATGCTTATGCCTGCTAATGAGATGACAGTAGCTGTGTTGTGCAAACTGTCATGGTGAAAGCATCCCTGCCTGGCCCCTATGCCCTTGGGCACTTGTCCAATCACCATGTGAACAGCAGCAGCTGAGCAGGACAGGCTTCAGAGACGAAGTTCATGTACATAAAATCTCTTCCCCACACTGAAACACTACTTTGGTTAAACATATTAAAGGGGAAAATTCTTTTCCACATTGAAATAACATTAGAAGATAAGAAATAGGTTCTATAGTCACATAGGAGTTCCACTGCAACAGCCAAGAGAAAAAGAAATGAACACTCAGGCCCTCTCTTCCCTGTGGTATTCTATAACTTACAAAGCTTGGACCAAGAGTTTAGAAATACTGCATGTTAAATCTGTGGAACGTTAGGAATAAAGTAATGGAAACAGAATGCCGTATTTTACATCTACAATTTTCTTTCATAGAATATTTTCTTATTTTAGGAAGAAAGGGCAGAATAATCCCATAATGAAGCAATTTATTACACCATTCCATTTTCATAACATCTTTCTTCTCATTGCATTTTACATAAATGAGAATGAAATAAAATGCTAGTTAAAATACGTATCTTGCTTTAATATATAAAAAGATGAAAACATTCAATTCAATGAGGTAGCATGGAGCATTAACCTTCAGAGGGTAAGGGTGCCTGACTAAGGATTGATGGAGTGATTCTGTGTTTTATTAAATCACTTAAGCCAAAATGGAGAGTAAGTTAATTGGCTATTTCAAGGCAGGGCAAAGACAGTTTCATGGTTTAAAAAGAATTCGTTTCCATTACCATCAATGCGATAAGTGTAAAGCCATTTTACATTGTTTCAACAAGCTTTTATTGTATAGAAAGGAAGATGCATTCTATTGTGTCATGGTAGATGTATTCTTTTTCAGCATCGTTTCTTTGAGAAAATTTACCACTTAGGGTAAATATTCCAAAGGAAATATTTAGCTCTAATGAATCATAGGGAAAATGCAACTGAGAAAGCCAAAATTGCATTTATGCATACAAAAGAAATAAAAAAATATAAAGAAAAATAATCCTCTAACATATGTAAAAAAGCAAACTGATTTTTTATTAATCATTGAAATTTATGAAATAATATCATTATAGTAAAAGAAGGTACTGTACAAAAGGTCTTACAGTAAGAGGTAATTCTCCTTTCCACATTTATTCCCCTGATATACCATCTCTCACACAACAATCAACTAATCTCATAAGTTATTTCATATTTATAAATACATGCCTAAAATACAGAAAATACATAATGTCTTTACACAGATAAATGTAAGTAAGTATATTTCTCTCAAGTTAAGGAGTATATCACTATTTACATTCCAATTTTTTACTGAACAACATATGTAGGAGATTGTTTCAGAGTAGCACATATATGCAAGCACACACACATAAACATACACATATCCTTTTTTCAATAGTTCTATAATTTCTCCCCTGGGATACTATCTAGCCAGTCTGTTACTGACAGGTACTTAGAGTTGTTTTCAATGTGTTATTCTTATAAAGAGTAGTGCAATAAATCCATGTAACTATTGATATGTCAAATTCACATGTAGAAATGTGTTCAATCCCAGATGTGAAACTGCACAATCAAAATCTTGTGGACATTATTTGTCTTCATAAAAACTGAAACTCTTCCTGCTGATGAGGGGATTTGGGAAAGATATTTACTATTAAGTAGACTGCACCAATTTCTACTCATTCCCATAGTTTATCCCGTCCTCTCCAACCCTGTGCTGTTATCATGCATTTTTTATGCATTTATTCAGGAATATTGAGTGCCTGCTCTGTGTCAGATCCCCTTAGGTGCTGGAGCTACTAAGAAAAATGATAGAGACAATGTCCCTGATACTCTGGAGTTTACATATTCCTCATATTATATGTAAAATGAAAGAAAGAAAGAAAAGAGAGAGGGGAAGGGAAGGAAAGGGGAGGGGAGGGGAGGGAAGGGAGGAAGAAAGGAAGGAAGGAAGAAACAATTACACTGGTAAAATATCTTCAGGTAGTAAGAACTGTAATAAAACTAAAGAAGGAAAAGGAATAGAGACATTGGATTGGGTGATCTTAAGGGGTGCTCAAGGAAGATCTTGCCAAGAAGGTGACACCGAAGCAGAGGCTAAACGAAATGAGACACAAAGGTTGAGAAAGGGCCAATATGACACAGAGAAAACAAGTAGAAAGTCTGGAGGTTTCTTGTTGGGTATGTTCAAGGTAGAATAAGATCACCTGATCACGGCAGAGGCAGGAAGGACAGTATGGGACCTGGCAAGATGATAATGGTCAATCAGAAAGGATTTTGCAGGACATGGGAAGAAGGTTGGTGGGGGGAGCAAAAAGGATTGTGGTGGAGAACTATGGCTGTTTTGATGGTGAGAGTGCTACACCGACTATGCTTCAAGGGGGAATCCTATTCTGTCAAAATACTAACAAGGATGTAAAACAATGGTACTTCATTAAAAATAAAAAGAAATTACCAGAGTTAAAAAAATGTTTCCAAAGTGAGGGAAGATCATCATCAACCATTTTAACGGTTGCAAATTAGAAAGATGCTAAAGACATTTCCTCATTTTAAATTCTTATTTATTTATGAGTCAAAGTGAAAGGAACATTCATTTCTCTGTCAATTGATTTTTCTTCTCATGTGCTAGGTAAATTTTTTAAGCATTTAGTGGTTCTTGCTCTTATATTGAGAAATGTCACCTGTAATACAAAAAAATTATTAATCTGATTTGTCATATGTTTATTGATTTTTTAAAGTTTTTTCAGTGCAAAAGTTTTATGTGTTAGGTATTTGAATTTACCAATTATTCCTTAATGGCTTCCGACCTTTGTGTCTCCTGATCTCTGATTCAAATACTTATGCTCTATGTATTCATCTATGCTAATTTTTATGTTTAAATCTTTAGTATACCTGGGATTTATTTTAATTATGCCAAGGAAGCTAAGAAATGTCATTTCTAAAGATTTCATATTTTCTAATGAAATCTTTTATGAACCTATCTATTATTTTGAATAACACCCTTTCCTCACCATCTTGAATGTGAAAAGGTGCTGCTTGAAAAATAGGCATAATGCCAGTTGTGATGATTTTTTTAATCTTACTTTTGCAGTATCTAGCTATTCTTATTTTCTTAAGACTTTTTTTTTAAATCAAGTAATTCTTATTTTTGACCCAGTTCTTTTTGTCTATGGAGATAACCACATATGCTTCACTTCCTCTAGTAACATGGTGATTTATTAATATAACTGAAATATTCAGCCATTTTTTCACCCCTGTCATAGACCTCATTTTGGCAAAGTATATTATGTGCTGATGAGTTCTATTTTTTATATGTATATTTTACATAAAAACTCTTACCTATGTTGAGTTTAGTATGGTGTTTTATATTTCTTTTTTTAATTTGATAATGTTATTGCATTTTATTTTTTAAGCTTTATTTTAAAAATAAGCTTCACTTATCTTTCAATGATCCAGAACATTAATAATTTTAGGGTTATCTCTCACATTAAAGGTTTTATAGAATATATCTGCTAACCACACGAATTAGGCTCCACAAGATCAGAAGTTTTGGCATGCCTCAACAATACTTGGAGAGCTTACTAAACATTAAATTTTATTTTCCAAGAACACTTGAATTTGCATTTCTAATACACTTCCACGTAATGTTGATGCTACTGGTCTTTGGACCACACTTTGCTAAATACTGCGTTAGATTACGCTGTAATAAACCAGCCTGAAAATAAGTACCGTATAAAAACAAAGTTTTATTTCTTGCTCAGAATTCATATTATCTATGGGTCAGCTGAAACTATTCCATGTGTCTTCTACTTCCCCAGATGAGGACTGCAAAATTCTCAAGGCACAGGAAAAGAAAAAAGTACAGTTCTTAATGTTTTTACTGAAAAATGGTATATTTCATTTTTTTCCTACACTCATTTCATGGGCTAAAACAATTCACAATGTAAAACTATAAATCAACGGAAGCAGAGGAGAGAGAATACTGTGTACAAATTATTCAAACTATCACAAAAAAGCATGAAAGTTCAACCTTTTGAAAATCTTTGTTTATTGTAGTGATTCATAAGTTTGAGGAATTTTGTCTTCCGCTTCTAGAAAAAGAATTCATTTAATCCTCTAATTTTGCTTGCACAAAATTGTGTGAAATACTGTGTTTTTTCACTTATTGAGTCAATTAAAATTATGTTTCATTGCATATGCAAAAGAATGAAAGTGACATTAGCTTAATTAAAACAGAGCATTGCACAGCATTGCACACTAGAAGATCATAAACATACTCAAACCAGGTAATTTTTATCATTTTCTTAGTTAAATGAAGTTTGGACACAGGCAGTCTGGAGTTCTTGTGGTGATTCCATAGCTTTTTTAGATGGACCAGGGTTATCACGGCACATATTTCTACCATTTCTAGGTTGTAGCTCTTGATCCCACAGACATACATAGCAGTCAGAGCTCCAGGTATCTGATCTGGACACCAGATAGCAGGATGGAAGGAAGAGTAACTGGAGAGGAGCAGGCACGCAACTGCTGCTTTTAAGAAAAGATAATAGCTTTCCATAGTGGTTGGACCAGTTCGCATTCCCACCAGCAGTGTAGAAGAGTTCCTTTTTCTCCACACCCTTTCCAGCATTTGTTGTTGCTGTATTTTTAATGTGTGCCATCCTCACAGGTGTGAGGTGGTATCTCAATGTGATTTTGATTTGCATTTCCCTGATTATAAGTGATGTTGAACAATTTTCATGTACCTGTTGGCCATTTGCTTTTCTTCTTTGGAGAAGTGTCTTTTTAGCTCTTCTGCCCAGTTTTTGAATGGATTGTTGGCTTTGAAAGCTGTATGGCGATTCCTCCAACTGCTCAACATGGAGCTTCCATATGACCCAGCAATACCACTTTTGGGAATCTACCCAAAGGACACAAAAACACTAATCCAAAAGGATACATTAACCTGTATGTTCACTGCGGCACTATTCACAATAGCAAAGATATGGAAGCAACCCAGATGTCCAAAAATAGATCATTGGATCAAGAAGATGTGGTACATATACACAATGGAGTACTATTCAGCATTCAAAGAAGAAAAACACATGCAATTTGCAGCGACATGGGTGGAATTAGAGGGTATCACACTCAGTGAAATAAGCCAGAAAGAAAGAGAAAAATATCGAATTATTTCACTTATAACAGGACTATTAGGAAAGCAAATAGAAAAGAGACACTCAGCGGGTCTGGGGCGGGGGTGGGTGGGGGGAGGAGAGGATAAAGGCACAAAATGGAGTAGAAAAGAACACAAGGGGCCACGGAGATGGATCACGGGTGAATTGGTGGTGGGTTACCCAAGGGGAATACAAAATGTAAAAGACATAAATAACAAAAAAAATATATTAAAAAAAAAAGATACTAACTGCAGTATCTCATTTCTGCTTATATCTTATAAGCCAGACCTTAGTAATACAGCCAAAGTCAGTTATAAGGAAGGCTAGACAATAAAACTAAAATTTGCCTACCCCAAAATTTGGGGCTTGTTAAATAAATAAATAAAAATACTGAATATAGAAAATACTGGTCTTTGTGGCATACTTTTAATTTTCCCAGCATTGTTATTTTCTATTATTATTTAAAATATTTTCTCTTTTCTTTTGTATTAATTTTTAAAAAAATACCTTCAGAGTTATTCATTAATCTACAATCACTTTTTTTTTTTACACTTCAGCAATTTTTAATGCAAGTTGTGTACAAGACTACTTTATTCCTGCATCTCTTCAATTGTTGCTTTGTCTGTATGTGCCCTTTTCCTTTCTTACTTGGTGGGATTTGGCTTTGTGTTTTAGGATCTTTTTGGGTCTCTGTCTGGTTTTTGTCTGGTGATAACCACCTTGCTGGGTGAATGCCCACTGATTATTAGTGCCATTTGCTTTCCCCTGCTGCACTACTTCAATGTATATGACATATTTCTTCCTACTTTGCCAATTTACTACCCTTTGCAGTAACCTGAACTTCTTCATCCTTCTTAATGGGCATGGATCAGTCATTGTACTTCTGTCTCAGAATTTTGGGAAAAGGGGAAGATATAATCTTCTTTTGAATATGGAAAAGTGCACTGAACTGCCTTTTAGGGTTCTTGCTCTGGTCAGAAGTCACAAAGGGGCTGAAAAAATGGCTGCACAAGAGTTCTACACTCATTTTCTGTTTTCAGTCTATTAATTTCTGACTGTATTAATACTTTTTTTTTCTATAGTTGTCTCTTTAGTTGTTTTAACTATGTTTGTGGTGTTCTATTCATTATCATTCTTTTACGTTTAACAATATAAGAATTTGAATCTATGAATTTTCCTCAAATATTGAATTACTATCTCCCTTATGAAGAAATATAAAGAATTCATAATCATTATCTATCATATAAGTATTCCTGGGGACCTCCCTGGTGGCACAGGTGTTAAGTCTCAGCACTATCACTACTGCAGCCTGAGTTCGATTCCCAGCCAGGGAGCTAACGCACATGGTGCAGCAGACCTCTCCTATCACTTCCACTGCTCTCCTCAGCAGTGTATTTCAGTAGATCTGCCTGTTTTGCTCCCCACTATCTTTCTGGTAAATCCTCCCACTACCCTACCTCTGGCCTACACCCCGGTTCTTGTATGCATAAATAAAAAAAATAAATCTTAAAAAAAATTTAATGGCATTTCTCTTATAACTAGAAGACTTTTATTAACTAAAAAATGAATTTTAGGTATGTTTTTAAATTTTTGTTAAGGTTTCATTTATAATCTAAGGCCTTATTTTTAATATGTTTCAAAGACACTTAAATAATTTATGTTATCTGTTTGGGACAATGTTGTAGTCATATCAAATGGAACTAACTTCACCATATGTTATGTCACCTGTATACCCATAATAATCTAAGCTGACCAAATTGATTTCAATTATTTAAAGTTTTAACTGTTTCAGTTTATTTGTGAAGCATACTAGTTTGATTTTGTTCTCAACCTTAATTTTCATGATCTCTTCTTTGAATCTGTTTGGTTTTGTGTTTCTATGTTTTTAATTTACTTTATTCCATAAAGAATTTTTTGTATTTACCTATTTAGTGGCATATTTGTGTTCTTATTCTGCCTTTTGAACACCATACTTTATCTCTTTTTCTTGTGGTATCTTTGATGGGTGGCCAAACAACTTTTTTTTTTTTTTTAAAAGATTTCTTTTCTGGTGCAACTATTTGAACAGTGTAGTATTAGGTTGCAACTGGGAGATCAAGCTGAGTAAGAAGCCAGTTTGAGTAGCAAGCTATTGAATTTTCTTGCCTTCCACAAGTTTCTCATTAATATTTTGTCCATGCTATTAATTTATTTCAGCCTAAAGAAAACTCCGTAGGAATCATAAAACCTGCACTTAAAACAAAAGTAGGTGTTGGATGTGTGTGTGTGTGTTGAGTTAGCCATTACTATCCTTTAAGATAACCAAGATAAGTCACCTCAGGACACCTGTCACCACTGGAAAATCCAACACCAATAACATGGCTTTTTGTTCATTCTCAACTTTTTCATAACTCCATTTGGAACACTGTGATTTAGGATTCTATTCCATTGTGCGAAACAGTGGTAGTATTGAAATAAGGACATAGATCATGTATTATATTAAAATAATCCAAAAACCATTTAGTGACTCAGCTATAAATACATGCAGTCCTGTGGCCAAGATTTCACAGCTATTTAGGATTTCAAATAAACTCAATTAAGGATAAGCAGTTGCCTTAAACTATATTTGCATTTCATTTAAATAAATCTAATTCTTTAGGAAAGTCACCTGATTTTGTTTTTACTGTGCTATTGTTATTATTAACATTGTAATAGGTCTTGCCAACAGTGGAAAAGAATATGTAACCATTTTTATCAGAACACAGAGATCAATTTTCAAGCTTTGCCCCTATTATTATTAATGAGAATTAAAGGTTTAAATAGCCATAACTGAAGTGCTGTTTCCCTACATTTCTGAACTCAACATGACCTATATATGTGTTTGTACTGATACCACATAATTATGATAAACAGCATCATTAGGATATAGGAAAGCTAACTGGGGTACTGCCTCTTTTTCATTTAGCAACTCTCCAATTTCAAATGAAAAAGGTCTTGCTTCAGTTGAATTATTAATGTTATAATAATCTGTCATTAGAATCAATAACTGCTTTATTATTCATAGTGCATATGGTGCTAAAATGGACCCTCTCTGAAATAAATGCAGTGACTTGTCACAATACAATATGATTTTACAATACTGCTAATGTGCACAAAGCATTCAAATATAGAATATCGACATGTCAGAGATTTATGACAAATGCGAGAAGAAGATGAATCTAGGTTAAGCTTTCATGTCACTTGACTGAGGTCAAAAAAATCAATATTATTCATAATGTATCTCTCACCCACAGTCTTAAATGAAAAACCTTTTGAGCATAGAGAGACTTTTTAATTTATCTTTCATCTCAGTGGCAGAAATATTCTAGAATTGGGGTTAAAAGAGAAAATAAATAAAAACTAATTGGCAGGAAAGTGAGTAAATCACATTTTTGGAATGTACAGTTACTCAGGGAGCCAGAATATACCCAATGTGATTTCCCTATTTTGATCTGATCTTTACTTTTATCTGCAGGGATGTTTTATGTTTGTGAAATCTAGGAAGTACGACGATGTATAGTCAAACCTCTTTTCTCAACTTTGGCTTTTATGGATTTTGTGACACGTACAGTAGCCAGCAACTGCATTTTGATTTATTTCATTAACTTACTGTTTCCTGATTCTCTCAACGCAATATGGGTTTTAGGAATATACTGACCGCAATGTTTAATTCCTTTCATCCTTTTTTACCCCTAACAATTAGAGTCGACTAAATATTGGTATCCTATTCCCCTTGTCAGAGAGAGGTTCACAAATAAGCAAGTCACTCAGTGCTGGCCAATAATGTATAAAGGAAAGTCTGTTAGCTTTTGGAAAAGAATTCTTCCTCTTCAAAAGAAGACCCAGAAGAAAAAATGACATTCTTCCTTCTTTGCATTTTGTCTACTAATTGAGAGAAATGCTAGTGCGATCTCACAGTCCTGCAGAAACTAAACTTAGCTGACTTGCACAGGATGCAAAATTGAGAGATGAAAGCACCTGATTACCTCATAAAATAGTTTTCAGATAAGCCTAGAAATCACTTTATATTGGGGTTACTTTTATGGAAGATAAATATCCTATTTTAAACCAGTTTGAGATGTAATTCTCTCTGTTGTGGCCAAAAAGTACTCTACTGATGCTATCAGTCATCATTAGAAATTAATTGAAGATTGATTATTTTTCATATTTTCCTTTGATGTGAAGAGACTATAATCAACTGTCTTATTAATGGAATTAAAATGGCTAATGAACCTGATCACAACTAACTGAATCTATTTTTACCTCAGAGCAATGTTAGTCCTGATTTATGGATTCAATCTATAGCTAAGTGTTTCTATGAGGCCTTTTTTATCTCTGAAAAGTTTTCAGGTGTTGGAATAATTTCAAACATTTTTTTTCTGTTAATCAGTTGGTTCTGACCAAATTTTTCCTATGTATTTTCAATATATATTTACTCATTGCATAGTGAGAGAGGCAGACTCACAAAACTGTGACACATGAAGTGAGACATTATGCCCAGGTTATTCTGGAAACATGAAGACAGGTACTACTTCATCTAGTCTGGAGGAAGAGGAAATAACAGGGAAGGCTTTCTGGAGAAAGTTATGCCAGAGTTGAATCTTGGATAATGATTAGGTATTTGCTAGACGATATAAGGAAATAATATAGAGACTTAAAAAAGGAAGGAAAGAAATGTAAACAGACTAATAAGAATATCAAGGCATGTAAGTTACACTTATGAACACAGGGTATGAGACGAAGAGTGATGGAAGGTGAGGCTAAAGTTAAAAGCACTACATAGTGTTTAGAAACCAGTCTTTGGGCCTCACAGGGTTCAGGATGCTAATCTTTCCTTCAATTAGTAATTAGAGTTAACAAGTTACTCAGCTTTATAAGGAGTAAGGGAAAGATACAACTGCAGCCATATTAAAAACCTTCCATGATACTATTCAGTCACACCTCCTTCCTTCTCCACAAAAGATCACTTTCCAAAAAGACTAGTAATTGTCTCCTTGCTTGTCTTTATATCATCAAAGTGTATACTTCTGGATATGTTAGTTTGACTTGACCTTTTCTTTTTCATTCATAAAGTCAGATTTAATGAATCCATTGCTCTTTCTTATATTCATCAATCCAAGAATGTTGGTCATTTAGTCCATAAAACTACTACACAGTAAAGAAGAGAAGTAACTTTTATCAATTCCCTCTTAAGACAGCTCCTTCGCTTAGTATAAGTAGTATACTTATCTGTTCTGATGTTTTTGAGAAAGTTTACACATAATATCCACTCCTAATTCTCATGAGAAAGATTCAGCAAACTTCCTTTTCACAGGCAGAATGCTATGGTTCATTGGCGAATTGGGAAAGGATTTAGTGTGGTAGGCCTAACTTTCTTCCACTTATGTAAGTTGTCACAGTGAAAGCAAGTTTCTGGTTGTTCTGAGCTTCTGCCAATAGGCAGTAGGTGGGCAGTGCAAGTGGTGGAAGCCTTGTTCAATCCACCAATGCTGTTACTATGGGATAGATGGTCTAACTCTGAGGAGCAGTGCTGATAAATCTTAGTGCCGTCTCCCACTGGGCCTCTACCAAAGATAAAAGTGATTGAGCCCAGCGTGGTGATGCACGCCTGTAGCTCCAGATACTCTGGAGGCTGAGGCTGGAGGATCGCTTGAGCCCAGGAGTTCTGGGCTGTAGTGCGCTATGCAGTGTAGCTGGGCTATGTAGTGCGCTATACTTAGTGCGGTGTCCACACTATGTTCGGCATCAATATGGTGACCTCCCATGAGGAAGGACCACCGGGTTGCCTAAGGAGGGGTGAGCTGGCCCAGGTCGGAAATGGAGCGGGTTAAGATAAAAGTGACTGAGGCCCTGCAGTAGACCTTTGGTTCATTTCTAAAATGGCTCAAAGCCCAGCAGAAGAAGAACAGTGCTCTGAGATCAAAACAAATGTGTGTTCATTTTATTTCAAAATTTGCTTTAGAAGCACATAATTATGAATTTTATCTTGTTTAATAAACACATTTAGTTGAAATACAGACCTTGTAATTTATCTAATATTTAAAATGTGTTGGACTGTGCACTGTTTTAAAAACTAATTCTTTAGTCAATTTATTTGTTACATTTAAGTATATTTTATGCCTTAGTGTGCTTTTATCAGACTTGTGTGCTGGAATATTTACAGAGATTTTCGGAACACAAAGTCAGATATTCAGGATGATCTTTTCAATGACATTAATCAAGAAATCAGCATTGTACATGAGATTTTAGCAGGAATTGTGTAGGTTGTTGGAGATTTGACATTCAGGAACTTGTAGAGAAGAGACCATATCGAGGGAATCCTACTCTTCCACTGAACAGTGACTATCCCAGTTCAATACTAATGGGTAGCAAAAAAAAAAAAATTTTGATAATTTTATTTCTACTATTTTTCCATGGCATAATATGCAATTTTACTTTTTTTTTTTGTATACTAAAATATGCTACACTTCAGCCAGCAAAGTCTCTGTAATCCCATAAAATAAACTGAAAATAAATTTAACTTCATGGAAAGTTTTTATTTCTGTTCTTTTAGAGTTTTAGACATTTACGTTAGAGTTTTGTCCTCACAAATAGTGTTTTACTTAATTACATGAAAATAAATGGACAAATACTCTTTTAAGTAAAGATTATTACATAAACTGAGGGCCTCGTTGGTAGCGCAATGCGTTAAGCGCAGCGCTGTGGAGCTGTTGGCAGCTGCTGGGCGAGTTCGATGCCAAGCCGGGGAGATTCCCACATGGCACAGCAGACCTCTCCTGCCTCGCCCGCTGCTCCCCTCAGCCGTGTATTTCAGTAAATCTGCCTGTTCTGCTCCCTACTCTGTCTCTGGTGAACTTTCTCGCTGCCCCACACCTCTGGCCTGCATCCCAGCTTGTATGCAAAAATAAAAAAATTTAAAAAATTAAAAAAATGAATAGTATATAAACTATCATTTCATGACTTACGTTATGAAATTGTGATAAAAAATTGCTATTCATAAATTTATAGATAAAAAATTACTTTTAGCTATATTTACTGAAAATCTATGTCTCAGTTGCATTATGTAATACTCTTCCTGGTAATTATAATTTTAAAAATTCACATATAACTACATATATCATTGCTTTTGCCAAATGAGCTTCAGTAAATCTAGACCTGAACTTAATAAATGTAAGTGAACAAATATAAAAACACAAACTATCTAAATTTGTGGAATGATACTGAAATAGTATTTAGGGGTTAATTCATAATACTCACTGCTACCTTAGAATGAAAAGAACATTTCATACCAATGGACTCAGAACCAAAGGCCACTTTTTGAAAAGTAAATGAATTTCAAATTATGCAGAAGAAAGAAAATAATATATATTGGACTAATGATAAAGAAAACAAAACGGGGCCTCCCTGGTGGCGCAGCGGTTGAGCGCTGCGCTGCGGAGCTGTCGACAGCTCGCGATGCGAGTTCGACACCCAGCCAGGGAGAATCCCACATGGTGCGGCAGACCTCTCTTGCCTCGCCCGCTGCTCCCCTCAGCAGTGTATTTCTGATCTGCCTGTTCTGCTCCCCTCTCTGTCTCTGGTGAACCCTCTCACCACCCCATGCCTCTGGCCTGTACCCCAGCTTGTATGTATAAATAAATAAATCTTAAAAAAAAAAAGAATAAAAAAAAAAAGAAAGAAAAAACGTAGAGGAAAATCAATGAAGCCTAAAGGTTTTCATTGAGAAAACACAACAAATAACCCTCTTGTCAGACTGGTCAGTAAGCAAAGAGCAAACTACTAATTAACAAAGACATGACTATCTAAAAGTATTTCATTTTTTAAAAATTTACTTTTTCTGGAGTCCTCTGCCCTGCACCTCAAATTTTGATCCCTTCTCAACTATTGGCTATGAAGTTAGATTTCAATTATTTTTCCCTTCTATTTTAAAAACATGATTTCTATGAATGCACATTTCATTATTTTTTCTTTGTCTTTCCATTTACCTTCTTGAATATTCCTTTTGTGCTTTGGCCTCCTGTTTTATATAGAAAATTGCCTCCTTTTCTGTCTAAGAAATCATTCACTGACACAAAATACAAATATGGCGGTAAGTGTGATTTTTTTTTCCCTTCAGTAGCTCCTTCCCTGATTTCCAAGCTACTGTGACAAACCCAGTTAAAAAAAAAAACAAAACCACAAAACTTCATCATCACTCTATGAAAACATTCCCATTAGTTTAAATAAGTGAATGCTGATTTTGTAACACATTGATCCTGTTCCCTTATTATAAGCTTTGTCTAAAACCTACAATCAGCACATTCTACTAAGCTACCCACTAAGCTGTATTTGAGCTTCACTAAATTTGGTAATTTTTCTTCATATCTCATGGTTTGGGGTTACTAAGATCTCCTAATTTCACTGAAAATGGAAGTCCGTATTTTTTGTTTTGTGCTCCCCTTGTTACTTTTGGCTAACTACCAAGAGAAGAAATCACCTTTAAATTGGGTATTTCTGGGGCCTCCCCGGTGGCACAGCAGTTGAGAGCTGCGCTGTGGAGCTGTCAGCAGCGCGCGATTCGAGTTCAATGCCCAGCCGGGGAGAATCGCACATGGTGAGGCAGACCTCTTCTGCCTCGCCCGCTGCTCCCCTCAGCAGTGTATCTCTGATCTGCCTGTTCTGCTCCCCACTCTGTCTCTGGTGAACCCTCTTGCCGCCCCACGCCTCTGGCCTGTACCCCAGCTTATATGCATAAATAAATAAATCTTTAAAAAAATAAAATAAATTGTGTATTTCTCCTCTCTTAAACTATATTTTCTAATAAGTTTACAAAGCACATTGGTGTTATAAGACTAGCACAGCTGTTTGTTTGGGTAATATTAATGTAGTTTTAGTTAACAATTTAGAGATGGAAAATCTTAAAAACTAATTGGTATTTGAAAAGATTTTTGGTGACACATTGATACAATATCATATTAGTAAATAAGGTTAACATAAAGAGTGCTACAAGCTAATTTTATTGTCATATCATTTATTCCAGTATGTACTATTAAACTGACATATTTATCATCCTATCAGAAAATGAACACATGGAAAATATGACAGTCTTGGCTAAGTACAGTCTAAAGAAAAGAAAAATAAAACTGTTAGAAAATTTAATTAGAGAATATATGAACTCTCTGGCATCAAACTGCCCTGTAGAAAGCACTGAGTACTTTATAACTAAAATCTTTGCATCCTGGAAAACAATCAAGAATTATTTTAACTAAAATCATTACTAGGTATGAATTTGTTTTTAATATTCTGTATTTGTGAATATTAGGGTTAAATCCATGAGTTTTCTGCTCTGGGGGAAAAAAGCAGAAAATGGACATCCACTTTTAGAATTATATATTATCTTCTTCAGTGTCTGATAAAATCATCAAACCAAGCACATACTTTGTGAATTCTAGGAAATCCATTATCATACTTCTTTTAATCATTTGAATATACTGGTAGTCTTTTCTGTTTCAGTTCAGTTCAAAGAATGCTTTTAACTTCAAATGGTTTCCAAGACTATTTTTTTTTAAATAAAGAAACTTTTTTTCCCCATAAAATGTTGAAAGTATTGTAGCAAAGTACAAGATTTATAAATATATATTACTTGGGAATATAGGAGGATCATTCCAATTAATTATTATAGTAGAGCCTCTCTGATATTTAGCTAGGTTGGTTGATTATGTTTGCTCTTTGTATAAATAACTAAGAATAATTTTAGAAGTAGTCTAGGTTTCAATAAATAATGCAGATAACCAGGTAAAATATTCAAAAGAAACAAAAGACAATCAGATCAACTCTACCTCTCAGCCATTGTCTCCCTCCCTAGAGACAACCTACTATTTCCAATGTCTCATAGAGGTGGTCTTTTCAAATAAACTACACACACACACACACATTCCTATAAATACAAACTGTAGAAATCTATGTACATTTTTCTGTACCTTAGATTTTCTATTTAACTAGATAGCAAAGTTACTACAGAACAAATGAAAATTCTTCATTCTGTGGTAAAGTTGTATTGTATGAGTGTGTCATGTAATTAGTTCTCCATTGTTACTAACTGAGATTATTTCTAATCATTTGCTATACTATCATTGACAATATTCTTTTATATTTCACACATATGTAAACATGTCTAAAAATATATTCATTATACATTTGGGTAGGTATCATGTAATAGTTTTCATAGCATTCTAAAGAATATGTCAACTTTGACGCTTAAGATAATTGTATGAGAGCATTTATTTTCCCCTAAATCTCACTGATGCATTTTCAAATATCCTGACTTCTCTTAACCTACAAAAATTTAAAAAGTATTTCCTTTTAGTTTTACGTTAAACTTCATTTCTCCCTTTCAATGTAAAATAAGTTTATACCTTTATTTTTATCCTTCCCTTACATAAGCCACCCCTACCTCAACCTTCAAAAAGCCTTGCTAAAAATTTACATGCCCTTTCTTATTTTTCATCATCTTCACATAATTTTATACAGAAATATATACACAGCTAAATAAGTGCCAGTTCAAATATATATATGTTTTTATCACTTTTGTTTTATAAAAATATGATAATACTATTTATACTTGTCTAGGGCTTGTTCTTTTATTCAGTTATAACTCCAAGATAATTAGCTTTAATTTATATTTTTCTATTGCTCGATAAGATGTAAATATAAATTAGTCATTCCACTATTATTGAACATTTACTTTGTTCTTATATTTTTATCTTTAAAAATAATGACACCAAAATGTTAGTTCATGTCTTTATACACCAAGACAAGTTTGTTACAATTCTTGAATATATTAATTTGTTTATATTGGAATCTATGCCTTAATTCTCTGTTTAACTGAATTATTTATGTATTCAATTTTCCACACATTTATGCTAATAGCATAAATATTAGAATATATCCTAATTTTTGGTTCAACAAGTTCCTTCTCCTATTCTTTTTCACATATTACTTGGTTCCCCTTGGACATATATTATTTCACATATATCTTATAATTATATCTAGTTATAAAAAATTTCTACTGAGATTCTGGTAAGAATTACATTAAATCCATGTGCTAATTTAGGAAGAATTAAATTTTTATTGTATCTTCCCATTAAAAACTGGGCTGTGAACTTCTACTTCTTCAGATCTTGTTTTACATTCTTTATACCAGGTTATTTTAGTCATAAAGACCTCATTCTTTTGCAAAATTTATTTGATGATATTACCAGAGATAAACTATTTTTAATTTGTATTTCTGTGTTAATTTTAAGACTACAAAATAAGCACTGAGTTTAATATATTTACCTTGTAGCCAGGCACTTTACTATATTGTTTTTGATGCTAAAAATAAAACCCCCCACAAGATTATCAGTTTTTAATGTGCAGCAACATGTCTTAAGGAACTGAAATCTGCCAAAATCATGAGATTTTGGAAATGATTGGTTCCCTTGTTGAGCCTCAAAATGACACTGCGACACTAGAGAGGATGTAAGTCTTTAGTATAATTTTATGCCTTTTTATCCATGTAGTTTATTGAATTGAAGAAGCTAAATTATAATCTGTTACTCATTATGGGTTTTTGACTTTTGATTGCTTTTGCTTTATGAATTTTCTCAAACTCTTTTTTGGTGCACAGATATTTATAATAAAAGACTTTATCTTCTTTTCCTTTTACACTATAAAGTGTCCTTTTTCCTGTCCTAATATTATTTGCCCTAACTTTAAATATTAATGTATTTTGAATGTGATTCCTCTCTTCAAATATGCCTAGGATATCATTACATATCTTTTTATTTTAATATTTCTGAATTACTTTGTTTGAGATGAGTCACCTAAGTATTCATGCATGTATGTATGTACATATGTATCTATCTATATATCTGTGTGTATGCATTTTATATACATAGTAAATACATACATTCTGTGTTTTATGTTTTTCAACCAATTTTTCCTTTACTAAGGAATTTAGCTCATTTGCACTGAATTAATATAGAAAATAGATATGATCTTAGAACTAGTAACATATTGTCTCATATGCTTTTTTATTGTATTAAAAAAAGTCTATTGCTATGTAACACTCATTCCCTAGGATTTCTTTGTGTGTTATTTAAAGGACAGACTTAGAATCAATACTTTCACATAATTCTGACATCTGCTGCAAGACTAATAAAATGCGATTATTTTTAATCATTAAAAGAGAATTACATAATTCAAGTAGGTTCCAAATTTATTTTTTTAAAAGATTTATTTATTTATACATACAAGCTGGGGTAGAGGCCAGAGGTGTGGGGCGGCAAGAGGGTTCACCAGAGACAGAGCGGGTAGCAGAACAGGCAGATCAGAAATACACTGCTGAGGGGAGCAGCGGGCAAGGCAGGAGAGGTCTGCCGCACCATGTGGGATTCTCCCCGGCTGGGCGTCGAACTCGCGTCGCCGCTGCCGACAGTTCCACAGCGCAGCGCTCAACCGCTGTGCCACCAGGGAGGCCCTCCAAATTTATTTTTAAAATTAGAAACTACTGATGATAGTAAAAACTTAGGATACACAAATATAATTAGTTTTCCATAATTCTATTTGTGGATAATAGATCATTGCCTTTCCTGCAAAACAAAGCATCAACTCTAAATAACTTCTTCATTGTCCAGGGGCATATGTTTTCCTTTTTGACTTATCAGTGCTTATTCACTTTCTTTCCATGCCTTTTTTGACTAACAATACATATTAACATTGATCCAAGCCTAACACCTGTGACACAGAGAAATATAACCCCACCATAAAACAAAGGAAGAGAACTATTTTTCCAACAATCATAAAATATATCATAGTCATGCTCACTCATTATTTTTCAGTTTGTTTTTTATGCCACTCCAGCTGCCTGGACTGGTATTCCTAGTCATTTTATTGCCAAATTCTCCTACCTTTCAATCAAATCAAATGACTTCTTTCTTTACTTTGTCTATTTTCCTGTGCATTTATACTTGCCCTTTATTTTCACACAGAATGATGGTTTGTATCTTAGTATATTTGCTTCTTGTCCTTATGCCTTGTGCTAAGGCCAAGTACCATGCCCTTCTTTGATTAACTTAGTACTATGCAAATATAAAACACAACACACACACTTGCTGAATAAATCATTCACTATTACCTTGCCCCCCTTTCATTTCAGTATAGGTTCTGAAGGATAAAAGACCAGGTAGGTTTGCCAGCTGAATAAATGCATGCCCTGAGAAAATAATTTAACCTGAATCTTACCCAAAAAAATGAGTAAATCCTACCTCAAAAAGATTATACAGTGTATGCAATGTGCCTCAGACAGTGCCTGGTCCATATTAGATATTCAGAGAAAACAGTAGCTATCATTATTTCTAATATTGGTAGTGATTGTTATGAACCTTTGCTCCATTTGATAATCTGTAAAAGTCTAAATGGAGCTAGTGACAGCCTGCAGCTATGAAATAAAATCAATTAATTCTCCACTAAATAAAACTTGTAATGACAGCCTCAGAGTGAACTCAAACCAAGAAAGGTTTTGTTTACATAAATGTCTAGCAAAATCATTTGTAAAAAATAATCTCAGATTGGGCCTCCCTGGTGGTACAGCGCTTGAGTGCTGCGCTGTGGAGCTGTCGGCAGCGTGTGATGCGAGTTCGACACCCAGCCAGGGGGAATCCCACATGGTGCGGCAGACCTCTCCTGCCTCGCCCCCTGCTCCCCTCAGCAGTGTATTTCTGATCTGCCTGTTCTGCTCCCCACTCTGTCTCTGGTGAACCCTCTCGCTGCCCCATGCCTCTGGCCTGTACCCCAGCTTGTATGTATAAATAAATAAATCTTCAAAAAAAAATAATAATCTCAGAAGCTAAGAATAAGAACAAGTAATAAAACCTTGGACAAAGACAGGAATTCATAGGTATAAATGTGTTTTCATATAACTGAAAGCAAATATATATCACATATTTGCAAATTGTTTTCAAAACTCTTGGACAAAATTATTGGCGGGAAGTCCGAGACTCAGGCACCATGATACAATATGTTTTGCCTACAGAAATAAAAGTTTTAAGTAATCTATGACCAATATTCTGAAGCAAGTTGTGCAACCCTTTTGTATCCTTAAAAAAAAAAAAAAAAAAAAATAGAAGGTGAAGGCACTACTGCATCTTCAAAATGTTCAGTTTAAATCACTTTCCCTTTAGAAATCACCAAGATTTGTTCTCTGTGTTTTGTACAGGACTTAGGACTCTGAGTTCCTAAATTAATTAGTTTTGATTTAATATCACCAACATCTTTCAACCTCTGCCTTGAGCAGAGAAGTGATACTGACCTTAACATATAGAAGTTTCAGACTACTAAAGCTCAAGCAGTAAATACCAGGGAAATGCTAAATTTTACTGCTCTCCACATCCTATTTAGCAATGAGGATAGGAATACCATATTATTTGTGGTTAAATCTGGCCCATTTATTCCATGTCTTAGAAGCCTACAATCACATTAAAATTCCATAACTTCAATGATGATTAATAAGGTTAAAAACTAAGCATCATAATTAATTTAGGGAAAAGTAACTAATTACTAATATCAATGAATTAAATTCATTCTAAAAGTGCCATAAAATTCTTCTTAACAGGGGCCTCCCCGGTGGCGCAGCGGTTAAGCGCTGCACTGTGGAGCTGTCGGCAGGGGCGACGCGAGTTCGACGCGCAGCCAGGGAGAATCCCACATGGCGTGGCAGACCTCTCCTGCCTTGCCCGCTGCTCCCCTCAGCAGTGTATTTCTGCTCTGCCTGTTCTGCTACCCGCTCTGTCTCTGGTGAACCCTCTTGCCGCCCCGCGCCTCTGGCCTGTACCCCAACTTGTATATATAAATAAAAAATAAATCTTAAAAAAAAATTTATAAAATTCTTCTTAACATCCCAACATCAACATTAAATCTATCTTTACATCTACTAAATTGAAAGATCTTCTTTTAAAAGTAGATTTATTAATATACAATTTTTCTAGTTAAATTGCCATACTATTTCAAATCCTGTAATTCTATGGAATTTACATGACCTCATAAAGTCAATTTTTAAAAGAACTTTCATTCATTCATCATATGCTTATTGAATAATCGTATATACCAGGTATATTCATTTCCTATTGTGATTGAAAAACCAACTGCCACAGACTAAGTGGCTTAAAATAAACAAAAAAAATAGTGTCTTACAGTTCTGCAGACTAAAAGCACAAAATTGAATATTAAGGAATAAAAATCTAGGATCCAGAAAGAATTTGTTCCTTGCCATTTCCTTTCCGAGAGATTACTCACATTTCATGATGCCTGCTCATATCATTCTCATCTCTGTTTCCATGATCATATTATCCTCTCCTGTAGTGAAATTTCTCTCTGCTCCCTTGTAGGAATTTGTATCAACCCATTACATCAATACAAGGCTAAATGGTCTAAAATATCTAAATATCACCAGATCAAAAGTCCCAGATATTACCTAAATTAAATGCAATCCTTATTAAAGCACCAACAACATTCTTCAAAGAAATTAAAGAAAAAATACAAATGCATATGGAATCACACAAGGTCACACATAGCAGACATAATCTTGAGGAAAAAGGAGAGAATGGAGTTAAAATATTTCCTGACTTTAAACTATACTGTAAAGCAGTGTTAATTAAAACAATAAGGTATTTGAAATAAAAACATATACACAGATCAATGATACAGAGTCAAAAATCCCAGAACTAAATCCATGTATACATTAATATTTAATCCATGAATAAGAAGCCAGTGAAAGGAGACTCTCTTTAACACATGGTTCTGGAAAAACTGGATGATTACATATATAAGAATGAATGAATCACTAACTCCGTGCACACAAAATAATTCAAAGTGGATTAAGGACTTAGTTATAAGATCTTCAGCAATAAAATATACAGAAGAAGATATGTTTTATGACATAGATGGTATGTTTTATGACATCTATGTTAAAGATGTTATTGGAAACGCCACTCATATAGCAAGTGGAATAAAAGCAAAAGTAAATAATTTTGGATTACCCCAAATTAAAAGAAAATTATACAGTGAAAAGAAATATCAGTAGACTAAAAAGATATCTTACTGAATGGAAGAAAATATCTATACAATATAAAATGGCCAAGAAGTTAATATACAAAATACATAAAATCTTATCAATTCAACAACAGATAAACAAGTAAACCAATTAATAAATGGAAAGTGGATCTGAACAGACAATTCACCGAAGAAGATATCCAGAAGACCAATAAATAAAAGGGAAAATGGTTGCCATCACTTTTAATAAAGGAGATGCACTTCAAAACCACAATGATATATTATTTCACAAATGTGAAAAAGTCGTATATTAAAAAGACCACCAAGTGCTGAAGAGAACGCAGAGAAAGGAAAATCCTATTACACTGTGAGAATGAAAACTGGTGCAGCGATTTAGAAAGCAATTTGGATTTATCTTTAAAAAAAAAATGGAAATACCATATGACCAACATTCCCATTCTTGGGCATCTGTCCAAAAAGCATGAAACAATCAACTCAAAAAATATATTCTCTACAATGTTTATTGTAGCATTATTTCCTCTGAGTCCTCAACAGCAGTGCTTTTAATATCGTAGTTCGAATCTGCTTAATCTTTTTCTATCTTGTGTTTAAAAATTCTTGCAGACTGCATCAATTACACAATTTCAAAGTCACTTCCACAATTTTAGTTATGTGTTATAGCAGAACACTACTTTAAAGTACCACATTCTTCTTTATTATTATTTTAATTCTGGGATTACAATTTCGTACCTCCATATGTGCACGTGTTCCACTTGCCCTCCACCAAACCACCTGTGCTAATACCCCATCTGTCTTCCTCCCTCCTGCCCAAATCCCTCCTCCCTCTTCTTTCTAGGAATCATTAAATTATTTTACTGAGTTCAAAATTATTCTTGTTGTATTTTTCCTGTGTATGTTTTTTTAATATGTCACAGATGAATGAAACTTTCCAATATCTATCTTTTACTTTCTGACTTATTTCACTTTATGCGATCACCTCAAAGTCCATTCATTTTGCCCCCAAATCCACTACTTCATCTTGAACAGCTGTGTAGTATTGCACTGAGTTTATAGTTTATAGTCCACAGTTTCTTTATCCATTCATCTGTCGGAGGTCACTTAGGTTTATTCCACGGCTTGGTAATTGCGGCCAGTGCTTAGCTCAGGTTTTCCATGGGAAAGTCCTAGGAATCTATAAAGGAACTTGAGTCTTCCTTTAAGCAAATATTATCTTTTTTGTAAATGTTTTTAGGGAAGAAGGTGTTGCCAACCTCTCTACTTCACCATGCTGTGGGTTAAGTCCTACATACCAAATTCTTTACTAGTTTCTTGTTGTTACTATAATGAATTGCCACAAACTTAGAGGCTTAAAATAATAATTATTTTTATTTTACAGTTCTGCAGACCAGAAGCCCAAATGCCATCTTCTAAGACAAAAAACAAAGTGTCAACAGGAGGCTTCAGAGAAGAATCTGTTCCTTACCTCTTCCACTTACGGAGCAAAGTGGCATTTTTTAGTTCTTGGTCATATCAGCCCAATCTCTGCTCTTTAGTCACACTGCCTATTCCTTTACTATAGTCAAATCTCTTTCTGCACCATTCTTATAGAAATACTTGTGATTATATCTAAGGCTAATCCAGGATAATCATGCCATCTCCAGATACTTAACCATATCTATAAAGTTTGTTTACCAGATAAGATGAAACAGTCACAATTCCAGAGTTTTAAGGGATTAAGACAAGCATTTTCTTATGGATCATTACTTTGGCTATCAGGCCAAGTATTATTCTGGCTGCTTATAAACAATTTATTTAAGAAAATGGCCCCTATATTTAACTTCCATTTGGTATTTTCACTTTTAAACATAACTCTTAATATCTTAAGAATCCATACCACTAATGAAGACCCTAAAATAGCGACAGTGAACCTAGTGCGTGAGCAAGGACAGGAATCAGAAGTTCAAGCACAAGAAGCCAGAAATAGGGAATCCTTGAAAGGAAGAAATTGCTGTATCATGAAGCCAGTCTTTTCATTCCTTTCCTGCTGTGGCAGATACAAATCCTAACAACATCAGTCAACTATCAGATAAACATAGCTGACATGGAGAGTACAAGGTAAGAAAAAGAAGCAAACTAAAAAAATATACTGAATGCAGCATAAAGGTCATGCATATCAAAGATCTTTGAACTTTCCTTTTGAAATGTCTTTAAATTTACTATCTTGGAGGCTGGTGGAAAATAAATAAATAAACAAATTTACTATCTTTTCCTGACTTGATAATAAATTCTAGGAGGTACTACTTACCTGATTCAATAACTTCTAAATAAGATTCTATTTATAACTTGATAAAAATGAATAATCCACTATGCACATTTATAACTTCTATTTCTCTGCCTTTGAAGAGTTTTTGAACTTTGCATTTATATCTGATAGATTCCTATTTGAACATGAATTCTTAATATTTTATGAGAGCCCCATCTTGACTTTCCACATACGAATATAGCTAGACCACATTGTTTCTGAGAACAGATACTCTTTATGTGAGCATCTAACATCTGTCTGTAGTGATGAGAGTACAGTCTTTATGAGTAGGTCATAAAAACTTCATATTGATGAAAAGTATTGAAAATAGACATCTTGTTATATTTTCCCAAATCTCAAAGCACATATATAAATAGTTTAGTAGAGAGTGACATTCTACCTGTGTCAGTTAAAGCTATAGAATTTAGGGCATCATTTATCCATTCTATATTCTACAATAATACAATTGTGTGAGTATCAGAACTAACCAAAAAAGGGCCAGTCACTGCTTGAGTTAATATTCTCATCATTCTGCAAAGCTATCGATTACCATCAAGCACTATGATAACCGAATTGTTTCTCATCCTGTTCTTTGGGGTCAGCACATAACAAGAACAGAAAGGAAAGCATATTGTGCATGTGTATATGTACGTTTATGAAAGACAAGTCTGCAGGAATTCACTTCTAGCATAAGAGAAATTGATTTCAAGTAATAAAATATAAAGTATTCCAAAAGGAAAATGATTGCTAAATAACCTCAGGAAATACCCAAGGTACCACTTTCCTGCTCTCCAGTTTCACTTTGATTATTTCATATTTATATCAGCTTTCTGAAAACACAGGCAAGGTTAAAATTACTAGAGCATTGGAAAGTTGCAATTTCCATTGCATACTTTTCTTTTTTCCCCCCAATCGACAGTCAGCTGAATAATACATATAACCTTTCTTTTTTTTTTGAAGAGCAACAGCTGGCAAATTGTTTAACTGTTTGGAAAATTGTGGCAAAAAATGCTAGCTGACAAGACAATGCTAGCTGACATAAACTCCTCACATTAGACAGATTTAAAAAAACTAATGGAATGCAAGGAAAGAAATAAAAAAGGTCATTGCACCACAATAGGATCTTGCCCTGGGCTTAAACTGTAGACAACAGATCCAAAATTGTCACTGACTGATAACATTAAAAAGGGAAAGGAGAATCCATATACTTGGATCCATACTGATGCATTGCCCACCCTTGTCATCCTATGGAACATCAGTACAGCATATAGTTATAAAAGACTGCATACAATTATTTCTGATTTTCTCTAGGCATAATTTGAAACATCAATCTGCTTAGACAGCAAAGCATTTCCCTTTGAGTTTTCCCACCATCCCTATAACAAATGCCTCTTTTTTTAGTCACATGAGTGAATTTTATATATTTGCATGAATATAAAATAGCCAGTAACCAGAAAACACTGAGGAATATCATTAGTGTTGACATATACAAAGAAAAGGGATTAGTGAGATTTCTTCCTGTGTATTATAACCAGATTGCTATTGCACTAAAATATAAACATATCAGAATTTAATGAACTTAAAATCAATAAGAGCTTTCAGTTAACCATGGGATTTCATATAACATTAATTCTTTGAAAACTTAATGAATTTTAATTTTTTTATTAGCCCAAATAAAACTGATACAAACCTTTAAATACGCAGAAATACAAAAAACAGTAAAATTAAGACTGAACTATAAATATCTAACACTTAAATCTGTATTTACAATAAATGAATCCAAATTGCTATTATTTTGTTGTCACAACAAAGAGTCCATGCAAAATTTTTTTTGCCATCACCTAGAGTGTCTCCTTCTCTTTCCCATTCTGTTTCTTTCACATTTCCATTGTCATACCAAATGTGTGCAAATTGTGTGCACATCTTTCCTCCCAAACCTACCTGGTTTACGTGTATTTAATTTTGGATTTAAATGGAGTCAATTACAGATTCTCTACGCGGTCACCCCCCCCCCAACACACTCATTTGTCCTTTTTCCCTAGGGCTGATCTAAGATTTGAAGTGTTTCCCATTATCATTATTTTAGGAGAGGGAATGTAGTTTCTCTTGTTTCTCTCCTCTCCATTATATTTTATCACAGCTGGGTCACCTTATACTGCTTATAATAATATCCTGTCCTGTTCCACAGTGGCTAATATCACTAGTGATTTTCTTTGTCCTATTCCAAGCAAACCACAATTCCTCCTCATTACTTCTGTGAGGTTTGGGAAGGCAAAACTCTCTCCCCACACTGTTACCATTTGGACTTTGTGAGGCTGTGCTTAGCTCCATCTGAATCATGTTTTCATATTCAACTGCCTACTGTTAAAATCATGACATTAAAAACTCCTCGTAATTGCAAATTTATTAACCATGCAACCATACACTAGTTAAGGAGGCGGGGGGAGGATTTGGTGTGGTCAAAATTAAAATTAAATATGTACATATATTGTAGGGGAACAAAAATCTGCCATCCAATATGTCTTTTGGCAAAAAGGTGACTTAATGGGAGGGACTCTGAAGGTTGGGCAGAAGTTGCTTTGGATATTTATACATAAATTTCTCTCTGTAAGGCTTTTGCCAGGAAAATAAATCTCCTGATCTCTTTTCAGTGGTAAAGGCAGAAGTTACATGTGCATATCTTTGTCTACTGTGCTGTCTCAGTAACTTCCCTGACCTCCCCCGTCTTAGCTAAGCTATTTAAGATGGGAGCAATTAAAACCAAGCAGAAAAGTTACTCACTCCTACTGGGTTCTTTCCATGCATACAAGAGATATCCACGTAATTATTAAACTTCTTTTTGGCTTTTCCTGCTATAATCTATCTGATGCTTGTTTGGTTATTTGCCAGCCTAAAAGAAACCAGAGAGGGCACAGGATGATTTCCTTTGTGGTCCAACAACATGGATGTATACAGAAACATAAATACAGAAATCAGTTCATATTAACAATCAAAGAGCACAGAATATTCTAAAATAAAATTAGTACTTTCTCACAGTTAATTGCAAAGATCCCTTTCTCAATTATGCAAATTTCTATATTATTTTCCATATTTTCTTCCATTTATGAAAAATGTGTAAAACAAATACATACATTTTAGTGAGGTGAAAACATGAACATGCTCTCTTATTTTTTGATATATCATTACATTTGAATAATAAAAAATGCTTGTTTATATATCTTCAAAATCAATATGTATCTGCCTATGACTTTTTAAGTAACAGTAACTGCTCCAGCCTTTTCCTTTTCCACAAATAGAAACTTTCTCCTCTAGTCAATTTCTCATCTAGTCCCATTTCAAGTTGTCTCCTTCCCTCACACTAGGTATGGCTCCATCACCAAATATTTCTTGTTCAAACTCCTAAATGTAAACAGAGTTCCCACAGATACCCTTGCATAATCTGCCCTTGTAACTCTTCTAATGATTCTTCCCACATCCACCTGTGCCCTGCGAATAGTTTCTTTTCCATACAGATGACATAGTAACATCGTTGAAATACCTCCAGCTATAAAACATAAAAATACCTATTTTTTAATGGCTAGACAAAACTATAGTGCTTAGGAGAAACCAGGAAAAATATAAGAATATGATCACTATAAAAGTCAAGCTAATGGTTACATTTCAGAATGGGAGGGACATATGGCAGAGTTTATATGGTTGTTGTCAAAGTTTTTGACCTGACTGATTGTTTTAAGGATGTTTCCTCCATTAATATTTCATCAAAATATTCCTCCAACTAATCAGTGTTTTCTTTCATGTATCATACTTTCGAAGTACCTCAAAGAGTCATCACTGAACCCAAATCAGTGTTTACATTTTCTTTTTCCTGCATGATTTTAAATCTTTCTTCTTTTCTAATACATTTCATTTCATTTCATTCAATACTATATATTTCCATTGCAGCACTGCTTTCATTGCAGTCCACAAATTTTATTAAGCTGTAGTCTCATTCTCATTTGGTGAAAATAGTTTCAGATTTTCCTAAGACTTTTTCTTAGACCCACGTGTTTTCAGCAGCGTGCTGCTTAATTTCCAAAAACTTTGATATTTTTCCAGCTACTTTTGTTATTGACTTCTAGTTGAATTCCATGATAGTCTGAAATATATTTTCTATGATATTTATTCCTTTAAATGTACTGAGATATTGTACTAGAATTTAGTCCATCTTGGTCAATGATCCATGTGAGCTTTAGTCAACTATGTACTCTGCTGTTGCTAAGTGAAGTATTTTATAATTGTCCGTTAAATCCAATTGATTGATGATGCTGGGAATTCGTGTGTTTTGAGCCTTATACCTAATAAGAACCCAATAAATGTTTGTTAAATATATGAATGATTAAACAAATGAAGAAATGAAGCATTGCATGCAATACACCATAATGTATTTAAACCTTCTCTTGTTAAGAGATAATGAGGTACTACTTTGCACTATCATGATCTATATGCCACTCATGTTTGAATGAACTATCCTAACATTATCTACAATTCCACATTTTTTGGGTAAAAAAGTAAAATGTGTGGGGGCTCCCCAGGCCTCCTTGTCCTTGGGGCTATTGTCTTGGTACCCAGAGTTCTTGCTGGTCAGCTAGGCTTACAGTCAGGCACAAGGTCTCTCACGAAGGACAAAAGTCCTGGTGTGAGGAACATACCGGGAAACCACCATCTGCTGAGAACAGCAGGCAGATATTATAATATGCTTTGACTAGCAGGAACAATGGAGCCCCCAAGGCAATTGCCTCTGGTCACTCCACCCTAGCTTACATCACCATAAGGCATCCCCCATGCAAGTACACTCCCTACTACTTACCCCACCTTTGTACTTGATTCTAATGAGACTGCCTTTGGATGGGGGCTGCACATTACTTCCCAGTATAACCCCTCTAGGCATCTCAGTGTTCCAAATCCATTTGGACTTAATTAATCTTTCCTTTGTCCCATGCTGCTCCCAACACTGCCACTGTGTGAGGCGACAAAGTTGAGATGTAAAATATTAACTAGAAAATGGTCACTTCTAAAAATATTCCTCTGATATTTTCCTCACTGTGTGGTACTGGCATCTTTCCCTTCCCATTTTATTTTTATTGTCTGCCTGTTGCTCATTACTATTGTAGATCTGTTCTCTTGGAATAGTATGCAATAATAACACAAATTGATTTTTAACATGATACCACAGAATTGACCAAGGAAATAAGTTTCATGTTGTGAGATTGGGGAAATGTTAAAATCACAAAATGATTACAGTTAGATATTAGGCATCGTTAAGCCAGTTAACATGTTCAAAAGAAGAAACTGACAATTACGATCATATAAAGTTTCATAACAATTATTTTATTATTGAATTATAAAAAGAGAGGCCTTTGGTATGAAGTTTCTCTTCATGACTTGCAAAAGCCATAAATAGATTCAATACCATGTTATCATAAAATTTTTTTGGAAATGCTACACGAAATATCAAGCTTTGATCCAAATCTTGTACTAAGAAATAACCCAAGGAGTCATTATAATCTAAATTTTATAACATAGTTAAATTATTTTTATAATATTTAGTTTCATTTCTCAAGTAAATTTCCTAATTATATCATATAGTGCCATTTTCCATGAAATTTGGTTTCTTTTTAAAAATGAATTAAGTTAAAGTGGATATATATATATATTTTTTAAGATTTATTTATTTATGCATACAAGCTGGGGTACAGACCAGAGGTGTGGGGCAGTGAGAGGGTTCACCAGAGACAGGGTGGGGAGCAGAACAGGAAGATCGACGGAAATACACTGCTGAGGGCGAAAGCGGGCGAGGCAGGAGAGGTCTGCAGCACCATGGGGAATCTCCCCAGCTGGGCGTCGAACTGGCGGCACCGCTGCCGACAGCTCCACAGCGCAGTGCTCAACTGCTGCGCCACCAGGGAGGCCCTAAAGTGAATATTTATTAAATAGTTTTTAGATATGATCCTCTGGTATTAGTCCAGGGCTCAGCTACCCAGTTGCTGAGTTTCTCAGTATGTTAATACCAATTCTACTTCCTGATACTTTACAGATAAACTTAATGCTAATATTCGGCTATTTTCACCAGGAAAAAAACAGGAGTAATGTTTACAATATAAATAATAAAAGTGGAATCACTAATACTAGTAACAGGAAGACTTCAAGTTTTGACATATATTAAAGAGTGTCCTTTAAAATTCTTACCATATTGAACTCTCATTAACAGTTGATGAGAATCAGGCCTCCCTGGTGGCACAACGGGTTAAGCCCAGCACTATGAAGCTATCCAGAGCCACTGCAGCACGAGTTCTGGCCAGAAGATTCCCACACGGCACAGCAGACCTCTCCTGCCTCGCCCGCTGCTCCCCTCAGCAGTGTACTTCAGTCTATCTGCCTGTTCTGCTCCCACTCTGTCTCTGGTGAACTCTCTCACCATCCCACCCTTCTGGCCTTACCCCAGCTTGTATGTATAAATAAATAAATCTTTAAAAAAACAGTTGATGAGAATCTATTTTTTTTCTCCATTGCCAAAATTACAGGGCACAAATTTTTAACTTTTTTGTTAGTGTGTGGCCAAAAAGAAAACTTTCATTTTGATTTGCAGTTCCCTAAAAATGAATAAGGTTGAATATATTTTCATATTATTTTTTCTTCGAATAATTGTTCATCACCTTTCTCTATTTTCCAAATGATTTATCTTTTTAAAGGTTAATTTGGGCATATATATACATACGCATATATATTAAAAAACTTAACGTTTTCCTCATATAGAGGATACAAATATATCATACTCATCAGTCCTTAGTCATTTTTTTAGGGTATTGTGTTTTACTGAGGTGATAATGTTTGTTTACACCAATGTGTATAATTTAGAGAAATACAGTCACATATCTTCAGACATATATTACCATATCATATCCCCCACAAAACACAATTATTCCCCACCATGGTCCATTGGATCACCTCCCCAGTTTATTCCATATCCCCATTTTCCCATTTTGGTAGCCTTAATTTTACAGTCAGTATCCTAGGGATTTTTTTATTTGTTTACTTTTGTATATAGCTTTTTTTTATTTCTTTATAGTCCACATATAAGTTAAGTCATCCAGTATATGTCTTTCTCCCTTTGACATATTTTGCTTAGCATAATTCTCTCTAGTTCCATCCACGTTTTTGCAAATGGCAAGATTTCATTTTTAATAGCTGAGTAATATTCCACTGTGAACCTACACCATATCTTATTAATCCACTCATTTGTTGTTAGGCACTTAAGTTGTTTACATAACTTGGCTATTGAAAATAGTGCTGCAATGAACATAGGCATGCATATATCAAGTAAAAGTAGTCCTTAGTCTTTTAATCTGCTGAGGGGTGATTTAATTTTTTTATCCTGTGGAAGATTTAAATGTCTCCATAGTCAAATCTGTTCTTCTTTCCTTATAACTGTAGAACTTAAATAAAAATTTCATTCTATACATGCATGCAAGCACATACGCACAAACACATTTTGGATCAAGTTATAAAAATCAACATCATTGAATAATTTCATACATATACAGACATTTCATTCTATAATCATTATATATTAAATTGTTTAACTTTTAAAACAATCTCACATTTTTATGAGTGTGTGGGGGGGGGAGGGATGTAATCTATAGCTAATCTGTTTCTTCCTACTTCATTTTCAATTGTCCTAAAGCTGTTTGTTTAAGCAGTATATTATTTTTCATTGATTAAAGATGTCATCTTTATTGCAAATGAAATTCTTACATATATGTGGAACTGTCATCTTGGGTCTTCTATATCAGTGATTTATTTCTTAATATTATTTTAAGTAGAAGAGTTCTATAATTTATCTTAAATACAGCAAGGCTTATCAAATATTTTTCTTTCTTTTTATCTTTTTCAAAAATTCATTGGCTATTTTTTATGTTTTCCTGGTATACATGCCAATATCTGTCCCCTCACCAGGCAGCAGTGTTGGGAGCTGTACAGCATGAGAGCAATTACCCATAGTCCATGTAGAAAAATGAGAAGCCTTGAGGGGCTACACCAGGAAGTTAGATGCAGCATCAATCCATGGGCAGTCTCATATTTATTTAGAACCAGATTCAGAGAAGGTGGGAAAGTACATGGAGGAATGTACCTGTGTGGGGAATGCATTATTGAGGATGCGTCATCATCTGGTGCAAGCCAGGGCAGAGTGACCAGCGGCTGTGGTTTGGGGGCTTCATTGTTCCTGCTAATCAAAGCATATTATCTCTAGCTCTCTACTCTTACCTAACTTTTTGTCAATCTTTACAAGTAAGATATTCTAGCTGATCTTGCTAATCTGGACATAATATCTGCCAGCTGTCTTCAGCTGATCCTGGTTTTCCAGTATGTTCCTCATTCCAGGACTTTTGCCCTTGGTACATTTAGCTTGACTAGCAGGAACTCTGGGCACCAAGACAACTGCCCAGACAACAAGGAGGGCAAGGGATTCCACAAATTTCCAATGTCCCATTGTGATTTTTCATGAAGTCATCAAATTTATGGATTAAATTTTAGATGACAATATCCTTTTGCTAAATTATAGTATACATTTTTATTTATTCAAATCTTCTTTTACATTTGTCTTTTTTTAGTATTCAGTGGAAATGTTTTCAATGTTTTACCATAGGTGGATATAGACTTTCAGGGTATTCCTTTCATTAAATTTAAGATAACATTTTCTACTACTTTTTACTGAGAGTAAAAGGAATCACCTGACATCACTGAGGTTATTTTAAATTGTATAAAGGAGTTGAAATTAACTCATTTATTTACAGGCTTTTTTTCTCCATTTGATTTTAAGTTCCATGAAAAGAAAGATCCTGTCTAGTCTTGCAATCTAGCACCAAGGACAGAGCTTCTCACTAAAGGAATATCTATTAACTATATTTGGGGACAAACCAAATGACTCATAAGCTACTATAAACATATGTTTCTCTGTTTTGGTGAGAAGTATTTGAGCTTTGGAGACAGATCCACTGAATGTGAATCTTTTTTAAAAAAAAAAGATTGAGGGCCTCCCTGGTGGCACAGTGGTTGAGTGCTGCGCTGTGGAGCTGTAGGCAGCGCACGATGCGAGTTAGATGCCTAGCCAGGGAGAATCCCACATGGTGTGGCAGACCTCTCCTGACTCCCCGCTGCTCCCCTCAGCAGTGTATTTCTTTTATTTTTTTTTTTTGAAGATTTATTTATTTATACATAGAGGCTGCAGTACAGGCCAGAGGCGGGGGATGGCGAGAAGGTCCACCAGAGACAGAGTTGGGGGCAGAACAGGCAGATCGGAAACACACTGCTGAGGGGAGCAGCAGGCGAGGCAGAAGAGGTCTGCTGCACCATGCGGGATTCTCCCGGGCTGGGTGTCGAACCCACATTGCGTGCTGCCGACAGCTCCACAGTGCAGCGCTCAACCGCTGCGCCACCAGGGAGGCCCAGAGCAGTGTATTTCTGATCTGCCTGTTCTGCTCCCCACTCTGTCTCTGGTGAACCCTCTCGCCACCCCACGCCTCTGGCCTGTACCCCAGCTGTATGTATGAATAAATAAAATCTTAAAAAAAAAAGATTGACTGATCGATTTATGCATACAAAAACTGGGGTGCAGGCCAGAGGTGTGGGGGGTGAGAGGATTCACCAGAACAGAGTGGGGAGCAGAACAAGCAGATTGATTGCAATACACTGCTGAGGGGAGCAGCTGGTGAGACAGGAGAGGTCTGCTGAGCCCTTTGGAAATCTCTCTGGCCGGCACTTAGCACTTGTGCTGCAGTGGCTGCTGATAGCTTCATAGTGCTGAGACTTAACCCCTTGTGCCACCAGGGAGGCCCCTGGTTTGGCTTCTGAACATCATTGTGATTTTGGGCAATTTCCTCAAATGAAACAGGGGTGAGGGAGATGACATGTAGAACTGTTATAAGAAAGAAATGAAATGTGATAAAGTTCCTAATACAGTGTCAGATATATATTAGACAAGATCGAATATTATAGTAATTTTCCTCCCTTCTTCATAAGGTAAGAATACTACTTGAATAATTGAGTAGTTGTATATGCTATTGTTAAGTATGTTATTGAAATACACAAGAAAATATTATATGGTTCATGACTGCCTTAAATAGTGAACTTAGCATTTGAATTTTTTTAAGACTAAGTTCATATACTTTCAGTATCCTAAAATTACTTCAAATTCTTCAATAAGTATTGCCAGAAACAACCATGACTTGAATCCTCTCATAAACCTTCTAGTGATACAGATAATTCTAATTCCCCAATGTTTTCTTAACATCTGCTATAAAAATATTTTTATAAGCAACCATGACATGAAACCCTCCAATCCTACTATTGATACAAAATTTTCAATTCAATTCCCACCATATTTATTTAATATCCAATACAAGGAAATAAAATAAAAGTAAATCTGGATGGATGAATTAATTAATTATGAAAAATTGAAAGAAAAATCTTATAGTCAGCAAATAGTTTTCAAAAGGAATTCCATAATACAAACAAGGTAAATGACAAATGGATTTGAAGTAAACATGAGTAGGTGTGTACAGTGTTCAGCATTGCAATATTGCTCTTATCTATGTGGAGCCAAATATATGCCCATGAAATTTTTATAAGAAGGAAGCCAAATTTTCTTAGTGCATAATCTCTTGGAAATAAACTGATTAAAATTTACAGATTTAAAAATTTTGGAGTCTCAAACATTAATTGAGATATGTAAGGAGCAGATAGATTAATGGAAGTCCAATGTTACCACGTCGACTAGGAGTTAAAATCAGATTTTATAAAACACCAAATAACTAGCTTTTTCAAGCAAAATGTGATTTTTATATATTGAAAAGTTGCTTTCATTCACTTACATAGTTACTGTATAGTTGTTACTTAACATTCTGAGATGGAGATTTATTTGGAATTTTTTATGATCATGCCAAAACTATTTACTGATTTTAAGATTTTTCTTTCAATTTTTCATAATTCATTCATTCATCTAAGCAACAATCTGATAAAATAACTTCTAATTGCCTATCCTATCCACAGAAGCTATTTATTCCCTAAGGGCATATTCCATCTGAGTAATTTGATTTTGTTAACCTGCCATATGCAATGTCCCCTTAATTCCCCCTTTAATTATATGACTCTGTTGACCTGCTTTTTTATTATTTTTAAGTGTCTTTAAATAATGTAAAGTTTGCCATTTATCAATCATTTGGGGGAAAAATCGGTGATTTTTCAGAACCACTCCTAAAAATTCAGTTAAAAAATATTAAAAGGACAGAAGTAAATTTAAAATATGCCAGAAAGCTTTTGTTTTCAAAATGGTCTTGCTTTATGAGGTAAACTGATGACCTAATGAAGCTAAAGAGCAGAGCCAAGTCTATGCATGAGCTAATTCAGTCTAGTGTAGGTTCTTTTGAGGTGTTTTTACTCCAGTTTCTGAGAGATCAGAATTAGCAGAGCTGCCTAGGTCATCTATTAAACTTAGGCTTATATACATACACAGACACACACAGGTATGTCATTGAGAAGGAGATATCAAGAGATGTATTACAGAAACACCAATAGGCTGTCATCAGTCATAAGTTGCCTAGTAGAAAGTGTTGAGCGGGAATGGTATGCAACAGTACCCATGCTGTACTTAGTCACAATCTGGGAGTACTCCAGGGAAGACTGGTGTCATTGCAATGGTGAATGCAGAGGCAGCAGCTGGTGCTGTCAGTCAATCTGCTTCTCAAAGCAGTATCTCTTGAAGGAGATCTGAGTGGCATATTTCCATGGCTGTGACAATATATGGACACAGTAACATATGATAAAACTCAGTAAAAAATCATCTAAATCAAACAAATTTTCTTCCCCACCACTACTTCATCATGCTGAGTTACAATCTGAAGAGAAACAACATCCATGAAAATATGTCCTACAAAAATAGTTTTTTTAAATAGGGAAAAGCATCTGTTTTTATGCCTGCAATTTTAGCCTGCCATCCTTTTCAAGGGGCAAAGAGAAATCATGCTGGTCTCCTCCTAACTCTCATATCACTCTTTTGCTCTTTTGCCACCCCCTGGAATTCTTCTTGTCTTGCAAATGTGTATAGTTCCAATGGTCAGATTCCAGCATCTAAGTTTTCTCTCCCTCCTCCTCCCTGCAGCGAACCCTCACAATATCCACATTGCTACCCTGGTAGTCGTTTTTCAAATATTTTTTTTTTACATCTCAGACCTTAAGTTACAATTCCAACTACGGCTGAGAAATGCTGACTTAGATATTTCAACACAACATTAACAGATCCTGTTTAAAAAACAAATAAACAAAAACTCATCACTTTGCTTTTCAACTGGTTTCCCTTTTGACTTCATAATAATTTTTTTAAAGGAAACCATCCTTAAAGATTCAAGTTATCCTTCTCCTACATTGAAGATTATCAGGGTTTATCAGTTCGTTTTTATGTAAAAGTCTTTTAAATCCTTCCTTCATGACTACCCACAGTTCATACAAAGAAGTATTTTTGTTCCTGCTATTTTGTTACTATGGTTTTGAAATGTAGCATGGGATTTAAAAATTATTTTATATGTACTCACTTTCATAAATAAAAGGATTCAGCTGACTTTAAATCTAAACTTCTTTGTATGAAAGCTGGTCTAATCCTTTCCTCTATTTAAGGGAAGCAGAATAAGATTCAAAATATGGGTCCCAACATTCCAAAGGGAACTGTTAAATATATTACAACATTCTTTCAAAGTCACACACAGGTGAGAACACTGGAGATGTTTTGCATTAGGGAAAGCAATGTGTCTCTCATTGCCACCAACCCACAATGATTGAGCAAAGGCTAGAATTAGCGCTTAGGGCTGCCTCCATGAGTTACAGGTTCCAGAGTCAAATCATAAAATAAAATAAAATAAAATAAAATAAATAAATAAATAAGAGGTCCCCTCCTGGTCATTTTCTTTTCCTTCCCTCCGTGACTGCCTTTGCTCCTCTCATAGCAGTAAATATAAGCAGACCACACAGTACAAGACATGAATTTCGGAACACAAAGACAAACATTACCTGGGGCAGTGGAGTATAAACTTTTCATTTGAGTTTGGCTGTTATCCATGTGATACATTCTTCCTGCCTCCTCAGAAGAATGTCCATGTTCTTTACCATGTAAAATATACAATTACCCAAACACTAGGGACTTTACCTGGCCCTTATACTAGAAAACTGGAACAAAGACATTATACCCCTCCCCCTTCCGTCTACTACTGACAATTTCCTCTTCATTCTTCTTTCCAAAGTTCAATCAAAACCAAACCACACTAATACCAATTTTGAAGACATTAGATCTACAGAAATATAAATAGTAAAGAGACAAAAAAGCTATGCTCCTCTCCACTTTTATATCAAACTGAATAGAGTTATCCAGTTCTAGCTGCCCAGAGAAATGCAACATTTGCACTTAATTAAAAAATACTTTAGAAACATGTTGACAATTAAACACAGCAATGATTTGCAGCAAGTTTTTTGTTCTTCTCTGACCCTTGACCTATCACTGTGACTGGGATCAGAGCATGTGTTTATCATTGCCAAACACAACTATTCCTCAAACTGTTTCATCACCATCTTTACCCATACTAAGCACTACTTTAAGGGATAACAGCATGTATTTCTTATTGCGCATCTATTTAACTATTTGCTTTCTATTTTCTATTACATTGCCTTGAAATAGTTATCTTAGAATAGTTCGTTTTTGGTGAATATTTTGTATTTAATGCTTCTTTGTCAGGGAGTCTTTAGAGAGGTGTTTCTTTCAAGTGACTCCTACTGTTTGGTAACAGGTTCCATTTTAACTTAGGTATCATCTTCTCTTGGTAAGCATTTGGGAGGAAGAATATATTTCTGATGGGAAGTAAATAGAAATGTTTTGTAGTAAATACAGTGATACACTCTTTATTAGAATGGAAATTATGTGCTTTTTATTACCAGGTAGTTTTCCTATAAAACAAGTGTACTGACTTTTCTTTCTTTTTTCCTTGTACATGATGAGCTTTGACCAAGAACTTATTTTTAAAGTATTTTAAGATATTTGTTGTCTTACAACTGAGATAATGGCATAAACTAAAAGGAATTTAAAAATACACAACAAAATTATTTGATCTAAAATTAAAAATAATAAATAGTCTCATTTTATTATCATTGAAAGTAAACACAGTACTTGAAAGCAGTTGGAATATATTCCACCAAATTAAATGGACTGCTATACTATGAGCTGATGTTAATTTTCCTCATTTACATTAATGTAAAACAAATCATCAAAATAGAAGTGAAAATGTAATAGCATTTGTCAGTAAATTCCACTAATGCTCTGGCAGTGTTATAGACATATCATTAATTGCTAGATGTAGCACTAAATCACTTACTGAAAATATTCTTATTAATGTAGCCCTTAATTTTGACCACTATCAAAAGAATGTTTCATCTTGTAAAACTATCAAAATATTGATCTGAAACACTAAGTCTAAGTGACTATTTCACAATTATATTGTCTAGGAAAAAAAGTGGTTGGCAATATTTGTCATTTCTGGGCAATTATTTCTACAAGAATAAAGAAGATAAAACTATAGATCAATTCCCTGCTGGATATCTTGAGTATTGAGCGATCTCCTTTTTATCAACAAGTGTCTTCTCCTTAGTAACAGTGTAAAATTAATTCTTAAACTTACACATATATGATCATTATTGATAAAGAATTTATGTTGCCAATTATAAATCAATTTGTGTACTAATTCTTTTTCTAAGATATATATTGGAGTAGAAAGCATTATTTGTAATATATATTCAGTATCTAGGTGTAGATATGTTGTCATGATTTATAATTGAATTTGATGTATTATAATATGCCATGCATGGCTGGAGGGTAAAAACTACGCTTTTGTTTTTTTTATTTTATTCTATACAGAACAGAAACTTTGTTTAAATAAAGTCATTGAAATTTTGAAAGTTCAAATCAAATCAATTATAATAAATATTTTGTTAACCTTTTGAAATAAATATTAAGGCTTTTTCTTATATACAACTTTCTTCTTATGAAATAAGAGATTAGTTCTTAAAATAGTAGGACTCAAGATGACAGAGCAAAGCCAAAAATACTTATATAGCAAATTTAGCAATTCCTCCTATTAAGACTGGGAGGCAGAGACCAGACAAGGTACACAGAGCAACCACTGCATCACCAGTGCCAACTACTCAGTTCCCAGTCTTGGACTAAGAAAGATGTTATCTTCAGTTGATAGGAGAAGATTATATACATGCTGGGATTTAATGTCTTTGGGCACATCATTGCCACTATTTTCCTCAGAACATGAACATATGAGCATTTTATTTCATAAGTGACTTACTGTTCTGAGAATATTGGGAAACAAAATCTTGTAGCCTTTTCTCACATTTTCTAAATTTTTTAATTGGGAAGTAATTTCCTGATCCTGACTCTCCACTTGCAAAAAATACATAAGCATTTCTTTGAGTCTTTTGAATACATAATGTTCTCTTATAGACTATTGTTTTCATTCTAGGAAACAATGTTCCTTCTCCTTCTACCTCTCCCAGTTTTCTATCTAGCTAACTCCTTTTCTTCAGTCACTTATTTATTAATTACGTCCTTTAAGGAACCTTTCTAAACCTCACCCCACTCCCAGACTCAATGAGGTACCCTTCCTATCCTTTCCTATAGTTGCCTGTACTTACTTTATTGTGGAAATTACTAGTATAACTTTTAGTTGGTTGCTTAATACCTGAGTCTTACTGACTGCTAGTTCTATGGAATGCAGTGAGCACTTCTATTTGCTAATTTTAGAATTTAATAAATACGAGTGGTATAAATTTCAAGTAGATATAATGCAAGAACTAAAATGCAGAGGAAGGGCAAAATAAATGTAAATACGTAATTAGAGTTTTTGCATTAAATTTTACTTATTTTTAATCTTTTGTTCCTATGAAGTGACATCTTCAGATATCTAGTATTTAAGCTTCAGAATCTAAATCCATTCCTGTTTTTCTTAAATCATATACATTTGGTATGTTCTGGCCCCAAAAAGTCTGTAGAGCAGGACCAAATTTGCAACTTTCAGTCTCATATTTATAAAGGAAGGGCTTATCTTCAGAGAAGTCTATCAATGTAATTCACGATTGTTGCTCAACCATCCAACTATTTGTCTCCAGGAAGTAAACTGGGATTCTTTATGTGTGGATTTCTATGAATTGTGTGACTTATTTCTGAAATGCCCTTTTATTTTTTCTCATTTGCTCTTCCTTTCATGGGAAATAAGAGAGAAAATGTGCCAGAGGGTGATCAATGAAGTTTTTATCAAATAGTCTGGTGATAATATCTATCCAATAAAAAAATGATTCTAGTGGCAACTAACCTTAATATCATTTCACTCTGCCTTATATTTTCCTCTTCAATCACTATATTATTTAGATAGGAATGACCTCATTCGGATGAGCCCCCCAGCAGCTTTTGTTTGTAACTTGGATTTCTATAAAATGTCTTAAAAAATATTTTCACCTTTTATATTTTAAAGACATGTAAACAAACTGAAACATTAGTTTTTAAATAGTATGTTATTTATCATTCAAGATGTAGAGAAATCTTTAAATTTTTAATTTTTACAACTTGAATTGGGAACATATAGTAGAAACTACAAACTTATACATATGTAACCACAAAGAGAGATAGTACAAGGGAATCATCTAAACACATGAAAATATAAAAGCACTGACACATCCAAATATATATTTATATTTAACCTGAGTAGTGGCGAGAAATATGTGCTTCTATACAGTTTCCATTAGCTTTACCTACTGTTCTGAAATGAGCATGTGTCCTGGGAATCCTCTTATTTTTACATTAATTTTGTTATTTTCTTAATTAAATAGCATTATTATAACATAATATAAATGCTTTTAATATATTTAAATAAAAAAATCTACCAAATGGTTAAAGATGAGCATTTAGTCATGACAATTGATAATATAGGAATCAAGATATAGTCTCTTCTCTCTCACAAACACGTACATACACACAGACACAAATACATGAATACTACATTTAAGCACAGATAATATTCATTCCTATAATATACTACAGAAATTTATATTCACAGAAAATAAAGTCTTTATACAAGTGTGTGTGAGGAAAATTTGCACCAAAATGGTGAACTGATCAGAATTACATCTTACTAATATAACTCCACAACTAACACTTAATAAAAATATTTTAAAAGAATATATAAATATTTTGACAATAAAAAATACCCATAAATGGCCTAAAAATTATGAGAGGGCTGCCCTGGTGGTGCAGCAGTTAAGCGCTGTGCTGTGGAATGTTGGCAGGAGCAACACGAGTTCAACGCCCCACCGGAGAGATTCCCACATGTGTGGCGGACCTCTCCCTACCTCTCCCGCTGCTCCCCTCAGCAGTGTATTTCCGTTGATCTGCCTGTTCTGCCCCCCACTCTGTCTCTGGTGAACCCTCTCGCTGCCCCACGCCTCTGGCCTGTATCCCAGCTTGCATGCATGCATGAATAAATTTTTTTAGAAAATAACAAACAAAAATTATGAGATATTCCAAAACTAGAAAGCAGACAAAATAAAATTGAACGGGAGAACAAAATACTATTATAGCAGAGGAGGCAATCTAAGATCACAGTTAATGTAGAAAATGAACAGAAATGGAGAGTAAGGAAATCAGTGGAAAACTGACAGAGAACCCACAGTCAGGGCCACAAGGCTGTTTGTCCTTCCTCTGTACTTGAACTATAGCGTAGACCACAATGTAAATTACACTGGGCAACAGTGAGATCATAACTGATTTAAAAAGGCCCTAGTCTATAGTATCTTGGTGTGCTGAACATGAATATAACCCTGAAAATTTTTTATTAGCTCTAGTTTTGAAGATATTTCATGTAATTAATTTTATATGTTTCACTGTAAATTTACCCAGTAGGACTGCAACAACATCCTAAATCAGCCTGGAATGATGTAATATTGCATTGCATTGCAATAATACCATCATACACACATCATCCAGAGTTGATGGCATCAATACTGATGCAATGCAATACTACTGCCAGGCAGCTGCTGAAGTAAGCCGACGTCAACAGTGCACTGTATAAAGCCCTGTTGGAAAGGTTGAGCATTGAAAATATTTCAGACTTTGTGTGAGACAGTTGAAGCTACTGTTCCATAGAACTGTTATTATTTTATCCATTAAGGCACAATACAGAACAATCAGGCCTCGAAAGTGCATTAATAGCGTGGACAATTTCTGCTCTATTTAGGGGAAGTGACATTTGCCAACCAGAAGAAAAGTATCACTTCTCAAGTGAAGGTGGCTTATCATCTGTACTTCAGATGCAAGGTTGTTGACTAAGACAAGCCTTGGGCCCCAAATATATGTTGTGCTACATGTACAACACAGCTTTCACAGTGGTGAAATGGCAAAAGACCATCAATGCCGTTTACAGTGCCCATGGTGTGGAGAGAGCCAAGCAACCACATAAAAGACTGTTCCTTCTGTTTGGTTCCTCTTCTTTCTGGTGGAATAACGAAGCAAAAGAAGTCAAGAATAGTCTACCCAAACATTCCGTCTGCATTGAGATGACCAGTTCAACAACTTGCTGCAGGGTGATACGAAACAAGCATGGAATGCTTTTTGCCTAGTGTCTACAAACTTTCTTGGGACTGTTAAGGCAGAAAACTACAAAGAACCAGTAGAAGACATGATGATACAGTATCAGAAACTTGGCTGCAATATGTCTCTAAAGATCCACTTCCTTCATTCCCATCTGGATTTCTTCCCTGAAAACTGTGGTATGGTTAGTGATGAACATGGCGAACATTTTCATCAAGATATCGCATCAGTGGAACAAAGATACCAGGGAAAATGGTCCACTAAAATGCTGGCTGACTACTGCTGGACACTCCCCAGAGATGCTCCTGAACAGCTGTACAAGGGACAAGCGAAGAAATCTAAGAAGTCGTCTATGACTTGATTCTTTACAGGTATTAACTGTATGCCTATTACTATTGGCATGCATTTTGTGATGCAAACATCCATTTATTGCAGATCACAAAAAAAAAAAAACTAGAGCCAAAATTAGAATTTGACTGTCATATTCATGTTGAACACATACAAATTGATAGGAAATGACTAGTTTTATTTCAGTGACATGACTTTTGTAAATATTTGTTGTCCAGTGTTACCAAAAGGCCAGAAATGAAAGTAAGGAAATGTTGACATTCTGAGCATTTTAGGTTACTGAATCCCCAGGACACAAAAGAAAATGAAAACTAAGAAGACAATGGTACATACAACCAATACATTTTACCACCAAAATAAATAGAAGAAGATCATGTCCTCAGAAACTGGGTCCACAGAGAATAGTATAGCAGTTTTGAAAACATGTATTTCCCATTCTTTTTTTTTTAAAGATTTATTTTTTATTTATACATACAAGCTGGGGTACAGGCCAGAGGCGTGGGGCGGCGAGAGAGTTCACCAGAGACAGAGCGGGGAGCAGAACAGGCAGATCAGAAATACACTGCTGAGGGGAGCAGCGGGCGAGGCAGTAGAGGTCTGCCCCACCATGTGGGATTCTCCCTGGCTGGGCGTCGAA
>PVIJ01000632.1:0-227314 GCA_004024925.1 Scalopus aquaticus
ATATGTACCACATCTTCTGGATCCAATCATCTATTTTTGGACATCTGGGTTGCTTCCATACCTTTGCTATTGTGAACAGTGCTGCAATGAACATACGGGTGCATGTATCCTTTTGGATTAGTGTTTTTGTATCCTTTGGGTAAATTCCCAAAAGTGGGATTGCTGGGTCGTATGGAAGCTCCATGTTTAGCAGTCTGGTTTTATTTAAGTTTTGGTTACTGCTGGATTCTGGCCTCTTCCCCTTGGTTGAATGCTCATGGTTACCTCATATATCTCGTGGTTTAGGGTCTCCACAAGGACATTTTCTCCTGTCTGGTCAATGTGGGTCACAGGTCTCTCCAGCTTCACTCGGTCCCCAAGGAGATCCATTATCCTCTCACTCACTTGACTAGATCCGCCCACAAATTTTCTTTCCTGCAAAGAAAAAAGGACTCAATACATGGGTGGGAGATACAGGAATGGCTATAAATTACCAAGTTGCTAGTTTTCCTGTCTATCTTTATGTGAAATATAAATATAATTTCGCTTTGCTGTGATGCATGGTGCCTTTCGCCATTGTTTTCTAGGTAGTGATTGCTAGCTTCTGATAAAATCACTTATTTTTTATATATATAAATTTTTATTGTTATTTATATCTTTTACATTTTGTATTCCCCTTGGGTAACCCACCACCATTTCACCCGTGACCCATCTCCGTGGTCCCTTGTGTCCTTTTCTACTCCATTTTGTGCCCTTATCCTCTCCCTCTCCGCCGCCCCCCTCCCCCGCTGAGTGTCTCTCTCCTATTTGGTTTCCCTATAGTCCTGTTGTAAGTGAAACCATTCGATATTTTTCTCTTTCTTTCTGTCTTATTTCGCTGAGTATGATCCCCTCTAGTTCCATCCATGTCGCTGCAAATTGCATGTGTTTATCTTCTTTGAATGCTACATAGTATTCCATTGTACCATATGGACCACATCTTGATCCAATCATCTATTTTTGGACATCTGGGTTGTGAACAGTGCCGCAATGAACATACGGGTGCATGTATCCTTTCGGATTAGTGTTTTTGTATCCTTTGGGTAGATTCCCAAAAGTGGGATTGCCGGGTCGTATGGAAGCTCCATTTTCAGCAATTTGAGGACTCCTCAAAATCACGTATTTTCTAGCAGTCACCTTACAGATGATGCACTTGCAAACTCCCAGGCGCCAACCTCAGTTAGACATCACCAGCCTGCCCCCTACCTCTCACCTACCAGGCCACATCGTCTGCTCTAGTCCTGTCTGCATGCTTTTGTTGGGTTGCTGGCTGTTGTGAAGCTCTACCTAGAGCTGGACCATTGCTTGCCCGTTTTCTCCTTCCTTGTCACTGAGGCTCAGAACGCCCCTGACCCACCCCAGGCTAGCCGGTTCCCTGCCCTAGATTGTCCACTCATCCTGGGCCAGGGGCCTGCTGCTTCTGTGGCTGCTGATGTCACTGTACGCCACTCTGCCGCTCTGAGCTCTGCTTCCAAAAGTCCCGCGTGGTTGTGCACATGATGAGCGCCTAGATTTTCAGTTTAGTTAACTTTTGAAAAGACTATTTCAAACATTCTCGAAAGAAGAAGGAAGGGAGAAGAAGAGGAGGAGAAAAGGGGTGATAAGAAGCGGGGGAGGAAAAGGAAGGGGATAAAAGGAAAATGACTACCAAGGAGATTATCTGAGACCCTAATTCACTTCCTACTATGCCTAGCATCTTGCCTTATGCAATGTTGGGGCTCAGGAAACAGGGAATGAATGAATGAATGAATGAATGAATGAATGAATGAATAAGTGACTTCTATGGTGAGTGCTTTTCAAATTGAAAATGCATTCCTGACTTTCTTTTTTGAGCTTTCTAAGACATGCTCAAGCTATCTTTATTAGATGTTCTCCCATGAACTTATCAAATAATAATCAGAAATCTAGCCAAGATGAAAATTGCAGAAGTACATAGAGACCAACCTAATCTTAAAATTACATTGGCCCCTGTGTTCTCACATGGATACTTAAAAACAGACTGTTCCTTACAAAGAATCACTTTGTGCTGCCATGATAAAACGCTAAAGGTCACAAGCGCATCTCCTGCTTCATCCTTTCGTGATTGAAATAAGGGGTCAATCTTTCCTTTAGGCAGTGGTGGTATTCTGCAGCAGTGGGGGGGGGGAGTGGATGGGTACCTGGCCTCCGTTGGTGGTGGAGATGATCCTTATTGTGCCCCCACACTGCTTTACATACCACAGGAACCAGAGAGCAGAGACCTCATGAGTCTCTGCGGTGACACAGAGGTTCACAAAGAGAATGGCAAGCCGCTTTGCAGATCTGCTCAGAGAGAAACGAGAAAAATTGGCAAACAGAAAAGCCTCTTCTTCATTCTCTAAAAATTGTTCAAGCAATAAATTTACTCAGTTTGGTTTAGCAAAATTTGACAAGTTGCAAAAGAATGTCACTAGATTCCAATATTATAAAATGTGCCATCAACGATTTTGAGAAAAGAGATTTTGTGAATATGAGATTTATTTTCCTTTAACAAAAATATCTTATTCAGAATCAGCTTGCATTCCATATTCTGTGCTGTCATGGTTTCTTCTCACACACCTGCTGCTCTTGCAGTGATCCTCATCTTAGTAAGAGGCATCACCATTCACCCAATTGCAAAGGCTAACACTCTAGAAATCAACCTTAACTTAATTCTTTCCATCACTCTCCCCCTCCAGCCAATTCATTAGAAAGTCTTGTTTTCCTTCATCATAATCTCCTGACCTTCATCATCAATAATTTAGCATCATCTCTTAGCAGGAATATTGAAATTATGTCTTCCTGACTCCTATCTTTGTCTCTACTCAACCTCCCTTGGTATCTATTCACCACACTCGGAGCCGGAAGCTTTAACCTTCCTCCCATCATGCTGCTCTTTCTAAAATATAAGTCAAGTCATTCCCTTGCTTAAAATTCTCCAGCGGCATTGTATCATAACCAGAATAAGACTTAGATCTTATTTCACTATGGCCTCCAAACCTTACGCGATCTAGTCCATGCCTACCTTTTCTATCTCACACTGTACCCTCTGCTACTTACTCTGTTGTCTCCTCAGAAAGATACAGTCCTAGATGTCCATGGAAGTGTGTACCAGCTTCCACATTCCCAGCACCCTGGCATTGTTTATCATTTACCATAGTGTAGGATCTTTAGAACTCTTTTTACTGTATGATACTCTCTTGACTATTGATTTATTATTTGTGTTGCTGTCTTCCCCCATTAGATTATCAACCAATGAGAACATGAGTCTTAAGTTACTTATTAACAACAGTGCCTTCTTAACAAAATAATGTCTGGCACACAGTAAGCACTCAATAATTATCTGTTAATCGATTGAGTCAATGACTGGTTGAGGAAAAATACCAATTAAACATTTTACGTTATCCATAATGTACGTAAGTTATCCATAATATGCTAGGTGCTGTAACAAGAACAGAATTAATCACAGTTATCTATTCAATTGTTTTACTGCCTAATGGAAGACTAACTCAAAGAATGATTGAGGAGGAAAGTGATTAATAGAGCTTAGATAAGTGAACATTTATTGGGGCCAGCAGGTAAATGGAGAGAGATTATATCTTATCTGGAGGCACACCAGAAAAGAGAATGATCTCTCATGCTAAGTCCAACTTTTCAAATATATCTAACACACCCTAAAATTCATCACAAGTAATGTGTACTTTGGGATCTATTAAGTAAGAGCTTATTCCCCCTTTGACTTTGATATAAAGTTATATTTTGTCAATCTCATTACAGTGAAGGAGAATTTTCGACCTGGTGGTGCTGGCACTTGGTGGGATAAATACTGTCTTCTATTTATTGAACTCTTTCACATTCCATGGTCCTTAAGCTCATTGTGTTATTGACATGTCCTAACAACTCTATAAAAATAACTGTTTTTCCCTAGTTCATAAGCCCCAAATCTGAGTCTCAGAGAGCATAGTAGTATGTAGTACACTAAATGATACAACTTCCAAACAGATTCAAACATCGCGCATTCAAAACATCCCATGCTTAACCCTGGGATGTTTTATGCTGAATCAGATGACACCTAAATGCTTACTGAATACTCACCAAGAGGTCTAGTCTCTAAGTTGACTTTGGAATTTTGTAGAACCATGTCTAACACAAACACCAGTTAATGGCAATGTCTGCAGCCATAACAATCTAATAGCACTTTTGTGACAGCTCCCTTCACGTAGCACGCAAACAGTGAAATAGGTATGTTGAGTGACTTAAAGTTAGTTTCATAAGATTTCTCGTGATAACTGAAGGGATGAGAATTGCTGACTTGTGCTTTCTTTGCAGAAGCAATTTGTGGCATCTGCCTAAAGCAAATATCCAGACACTGGTTTAAAATATTGCTTCTAAGTGAAAACATCCTTTGCTGTTTTGTGATGTCCTATTTGTTTGTTCTTTATTTTACAAGTGATTCAAGTGGCATAAGGAAACGGGTGTTATAAATAACTGAAACTTAAAATTGGCCCAGTGAAAGAGCCAATATGAAACATAACAATATTGCTGTGACTTTAGTTGTTATTGCTGAATATTTGGTGGTAGAAAAATAATCCTGGTTTGAAATGGAGGGATATCTAAAAGTAATTGTCCCTGGAGGGCCATGCCATGCCCAATCTTTACTTGATTTACTCTGGGAGCTTTAGTAGGGAAAGAAATGAGAAACAGTATCTCAGGGATGGAAGGTCAAGGAAGCTAGTGCGATAATATTTTTATGTTCTTTGCCCTGTTGACTTTTTAAAAGATAAATGTTATTATATCTTTCTACACATGAAAAATATATACACGTTGTGCAAAATTTGGAAAATTCATAAAATAAAAAGGTGAGAGAATGAGTATCTTCCACACTCCTGACCCCCAAAAGATAAACACTAGTCTCATTTTAGTGCATTTTTTCTAGTTATACATTTTTAAAATTCTGTTGACCAAAAAGTATATTTATATAGCTGTGTCCACACTATAAATTTAATTTGTGTTTCTGAAAAGCACTGCATAAATGATAGAAAGAACGATCAACAACCAAGTAAATAATTGTGTTTTAGTTCAAAAAACAATAGCCTGCATATTCTGAGAACTACTTTCTTAAAACCAGGAAATAAAATCATATATATCTTTCTTAGGAAGAGTTGGAAAATTACCTTGTTTTCAGATATTCGTAATATCTCAGAATGCTTTATTTTGCAGCCAACTTCCTAGAATATTCACTAAAGGGAGGGCTAAGCCAGGGGTTATGGTAGAAAAAGTCAGATCTTTATGATCCTACAGGAATAAAATTAGTCGTATCTTCTAAGCATTGCAAAACTCTCTGGGGAGAAAAGAATTAACTAAATTTATTAAAACCTTTCTACAACAGAAGTTATAAAACAAATGCAGATTATTAAATACTCACTATACTTTGAAAATCCATTGTAAGGATTAAAATAAATACTATAATTTTGTTAAAATTAAAATAAGTTATATTGCAAACTACAGCATCAAAAAGTGATAAATAGCAGTAAATATGTGTTTAAAAGTGTGTAATTACTTATAGGATTGGTTTCAAGACTATGAAAGGATTTTACTATTCAGAATTGGTTGCTTTCAGAGGCTGAAGACATGGGAGAAGCAACAACATGTTTATTATAGAGTATTACATAATAATAATGAAAACTGGGAGTGACAGTAATGTCCAACAGGATAATAATGGATAAATAAATACATTATAGTATTCACTTTCAATGGAATATTCAGTAACCATGAAATATGTTTGATGAAGCATTTTTAATAACATGGATAAATGTTTACATTGTAACATTGTGTTAGAAATATTTTGATGGCTATCCATTACTTTTGTAGTACATATACAACTTCACTTATAGAAATGAGATCATATATGTGTATTATATATATATATATATATATATATATATATATATATATATACAGTGACAGCCTGCTTTTCTAAGTACTTAATGTCATTATTTTCAAACTATTAAACATTCTTCTACATATGATTTTCTTTTTCTTTTACAACATCATTTTAAAAGACTGTAGAGTATTCCATTTTTCAGATTTCCCACAGTCAATCAAACCAATCTTCTATTATTGAACATTTATTTTCCCTTTAAAAAATAAAGCTTTGCGTGGAACATGTGCAGAAGGGTGAAGGGGGTCAAAAGTGCAAATTTCTACTTGTAAAACAAGTCATGGTGATATAATATGTAGCATGGTGACTAGGGATAATAATAATAATAATAATAATAATAATAATAATAATAATAATAATAGTATTGCATACTTGAAAGCTGCTAAGAGAATAGAACTTACCAGTTCTCATCACAAGAAGGAAAATACTAACTATATGTGGTGATGAATATTGTGGTGGTCATTTTGCAAGGCATACAAATATTGAATCGTTATGCTGTACACTTGAAACTAATATAATCTGTATATCAACTGTAGCACCAAAAAAACGCTTTAAGAAGTATAAAAATTTTGTCTTTTGCTTATTTCCATATCTTAGATTATAATATAATATTCCTAAAATCCTTTTTTTTCTTTCAGTTATCAGTACTTCAACTTCCTTCCCCAGTGCCTATAGAATGAACACATCAACCTAGAGTTGATTATTTCCAACTAAGTGTTGGGAATGTTTAGTATGGGAGGGTAGTCTCCAGGTCTGCCAACCAGAATTTAATGTTTGACTCATGAGTAACTGTTTTAAACATTACATGTTTTCCCTAAAGGGGAGAAGTTGGTCTAATCATGCATGCTTCCTCTATATGTACATTTTATCCGGAAAACTTCTCTAATGTTCCTTTCCAAATCCATGAAGCGTGCACGCCATACCATAAGGTATTTCAAACGCATATATATATACATATACATATATATATATATATGTATATGTATATATATATGCCAATGCATATGCTTCTATACTTGACCACCCATGAAGAGTACAAAAGTATCACTATATCAACAACTTGATGACAGATCTTTAAAGCGATGGTGTTTAAGTCATTCTAAGTTAAGGGGGTCACACATTCTGTTCTGCGGACTTTATGGGGTAATACTGCCTTTGTGATACAAAACTATTCCAAGAAGGTCTGATGTGTATACATCTTTAGGTCAATTTGCAATATTTTCCAGCATTCCACCTGGCCAAATGATGTGATTTTTCATCACAAAGCAGCTGTTGAATGGTACTGCTAAGGAAACCCTAAGATGGTCGCAGTAAATGCCTGGGCCTAGGGTGAGGCTTACTCAGTCCAGCAGAGCTTGTCCAGCAGCTCCTTCATTGTCATGCGGTCCCACACTTCTGCAAGGGGTGCCTTCCATGGAGCTTCATTGGGAATCTACATTCAGAGAGGATTCAGAGGGGAAAAACAAATGTCATTGTCCATTTTCAATAACTATTTCAATACTATTAAAACTCTAACTTAAAGAAGGAAAATGTAAGTTTTCCACATTCCCATAGTGATGTTTACTGCACAACCAACGTTGTCTATGTCGCTTTTCTAATTTAGACCCATATACTCAATCTAATTTATAATAATACTTTCTGTACAATAAATGGAGGCTATGTTGTAATTGGGCTGTTTCAAAATATAGATTACTAAACTGCTAATTTAGAGAGAACATTCATAAAATTATCTGTTTCACAAGCTTCAGACAGCTGCACCAAAGCCTGTCTAAATGGTAGCTTTGGGTAAAGCTTTGTGTATGTTTACTTATGGCTTGCAGGTTTGGGTATGGTAGACCCAGAAGTCTTATTTTGCTGTCTTGAGGATTTTCTAAATTAAAAATATCATCTCAGGAAGGCTCAGTGATATATGATCTAGGTGATGGGCTCACTCTCATCAGTAGCGTACAAATTAGTGATCTGTTAGACATTCTTTAGAGATTAGAAACAAGGTCACCCATTCATTTCACAAATCCTTACTGAGAGTTACTGTGTACTAGACAATGTGCCAAGCATTTATGATGTTTCACCTTCTTTCTTTTACAACTTATGAAAGATAAAAATGTAGGCAAAGAAGCTTTAGGAAGTTTTACCTCTCTTCCCATGTCATCCATTGTTCTCCAAAGGTTGTTATGATCCAGGTAAGCAATTGGATTCCATACAGGCGGGAATGGGCCCCTGAAGGAGTATGATTTACCCTGTGAGATGAAAGATATTTTTAAAAGGAAATATTTACTACAATATAAAAGCAATTAGACCTGTTAGATAGGTTAAGTGTCAGCAAGCAAAAGCACGTTAATGATCAATTTATGATATACACTCAAGTGTTTTAATTCCTTGTGTCCTCAGAACCCTACTGAACTCTTTAGCATGTAGGCGTCTACCACAATTCTCTGCTTGCCAAATATTTGATGTCATACCAAACACAAAAGTCTTTTCTCTGAAACCGGAACCCTTTCCATATAAATTGTAAATGGCAGTACAGAAGTGGGATTACATAAAGTAATCTTTTCTGTCAATACTTGTAACTATCTCAGAGTAAGGAGATCCTGTGAGCCTGGAGGGTCAGAGAATTATAAATATAATGCAAGTTAGAAGGGGATGAAAAGCCTTTCAAAGGAAAACCACTCTGTAGGAAGAGCCACAAAATAGGGCCCAGTAAACTTGAGACAAGGAATAATATGTTCTCTGTGCTAAGGGTCCCCAAGATCTACAAATTCAGGGTGGAAAGAAGAGACATCTTTAAGCCTCTTGTCAGGACGTACTTACACTCTGGTTCTCCCAACAGGGTTACCGTGACACAGAGATAAAGGGCACACATTTCTGCAAGGAATATTATGATGACACCCTGGGAGGCTTAACTTGATGGCACTTAAAAGAGATGCACAAAACCAGTTTGGGTCAATTTGAAAAGCTGAGTCAGAAGCCAGGCTGTGTAATCTGACATCATTTTCAACTGAATTGGAATAGTTGAAGATCTGCAGTTAACCAAAATCTCACATTAACTCAAGTCATTCAGCAAAGATTCATTTCGTATTGATTTTGTAGGTAGAGAAACAAGTTGTAGCATGAAAGAAAAGATTTCATGTTCTTTCCTTGATTCCTTCTGTGACAGCGGTGAGCTTCTCTCTCCAACAAGGTCATAAGGTTGTCATGGAAGGGCAATAGCGTAGGCTGACTTTTCTTCTTGTATTAGTTAGGGTTCTCCACGAAACAGAATCAATAGACCAACAGTACATGAGTGTACATGTATGTGTGTGTGTATGCTACCTGGATATATATATATATATATATATATATATATATATATATATATATATATATATATATATATATAAACTCTCTCTATATATATGTATATGGGGTGGGGGAGATTTATTTTAAGGAATTGACTCAAATAATTGTGGAAACCCAGGGAAGAATTGCGGTTTCAAATCTAAAGACAGTCTGCTACCAGAATGCCAGAATTTCCTCTTCCTTGAGTGAACTCAGATTTTTCTATTAAGACCTTCAATTTAGTCAAAGAAGCCTATCAACATTATGGAGGGTGATCTGTTTTACTCAAAGTTGACTGATTTAAATGCTAATTACACCTTAAAAATGCAATCACAGAAATGTCTATAATAGTATTTGGCCATGTAACTAGGTATTTTGGTTTAGCCAAATTGATGAAAACATAATCAACACATTTTAGTCAACTTTATTGAGGTTGTAACTTACATAGTGTCACCATTTTAAATGCATGATTTGGAGAGTTTTAACACGTGTGCATGCATGGAACCACCGACACAATTAAGATACAAAACATTCTAATCATCTCAGTTTTTTCTTGCCCTTTTCCAGTCAATCCCTGCCACCCTCTGGTCCCAGATAATTCCTGCCCAGTTTTCTGTAACTATAGTTTGACTCCACCTGTTCTAGAATTTTTTTTAATGGGATCATGTGGTGTGTATGGTACCATCTTTTTCTGGCTTCTTTGGCTTATCACGATGTTCTTGAGGTTAGTCCATGCTGCAGTTTGTTCTTTCTTATTGCTGTGTAGTGTTCCACTGTGTGGCTATACTGTGGTTTGTTACCTTTTGATGATTATTTCCATGTTTGCTCTACTGTGGATTATACTGTTATTAATAATCTTACACGGGTCTTTCTATGTACATGTTTTCCTTTCTCCTGGATAAATGTCTAAGAATGAAATGGCTGAGCTGTATAGTGGGTGTACACATGACCTTTTAAGTTTAGTAGTTTTCAAAAGTAATTGGACTGCTTCACATTATTTTTTTTTAAGATTTCTTTTTTAAAAGATTTCTTTATTTATGCATACAAGCTGGGGTGCAGACTAGAGGTGTGCGGCGGTGAGAGGATTCACCAGAGACAGAGCGGGGAACAGAACAGGCAGATTGACTGAAATATACTGCTGAGGGGAGCAGTGGACTAGGCAGGAGAGGTCTGCCGTGCCATGTGGGAATTCCCCCGGCTGGGCAGCAAACTCGTGCCGCAGCTACAACAGCTCCACAGTGCTGCGCCTAACCCATTGCCCCACCAGGGAGGCCCCCCTGCTTCACATTCTTTCCAGCAATTTCTACTTGCTCCACATCCTGACCACGATTTGCAGACTTTATTTTTGGGGGGGTTTGTTTGCTTTAAACACACTGGTTATTTTAGAATAATACTAGATTTACAGAGAAGCTGCAGACAGAATACAGAAGGCGTCTGTATATCCCTCAGTTTTTCTGAGCGTTAGTACTGTGCAATGCCATGGCACATTTATCATAGCCAGGGTGCTCACACTGATAGATCACTATTTATGAAATTTCAAGCTTTATTTGGATTTCACCAGTTTGTGGAAGTACTTTTTCTGTTCCAGGATCCCATCCAGGAGGCTACATTACATTTAGTCATCAAGTCTCCTCTGGACTGTGACAATGTCTGTCTTTCTTTGTTTTTCATGACCCTGACAGTTTCGAAGAATACTGGTCATGTGTTTTGCAGAATGTCTTTCTATTTGGAGCTGTCTGGAGTTTGCTTTCTTTTCGTCTTTAGAATAGGTTGTAGAATCGGGGGAAGAACACAATAGAAGCAAAATGCCCCTGTGATCCTGTCGCTACAGAGCGCATGCGACTTGCACTGAGGGTTTAATCTTTGTGCCGTGCTGAAGGTGATGTTTGCAAGGTCTCTCCACCAGTTACTGCTTCTGCCCTTTTACGCTCTGTCCTTTGGAAAAAGAACAAATTAGGGCCCAGTAAGCTTTCTGCAAGGAATAAGATGTGCTCTGTGCCAGGGGTTCCCAAGACCAACAAATTCAAGGTGGAAAGAAGAGACAACTTCAAGCCTCGTCTCAGGATGTGTTTATACTTAGTCCATCCTGGAGAGGGGATGCTGGGAATTGAGCTCTACTTCCTGCAGGCAAAATATGTACATAATTCAAAAAAAATCTCCTCTCTAAGGAATATTTGCCTCATGCCATATTAGTATGAACTTATATATATTTTATACTTTGAATTAAAATGTGATACTATAGTATTTATTTTGCTGCTCAAGTTATTTGCACTTCTGGACACTGGGGACTCCTTCAGGTTGACGCCTGTGTCCTTCTGCCATGCTCCCATCCCTTTATTTCTTGAGCACTTCCTTTATTTCTGCCACTAGAAGATTATCCAGGCTCATCTTCTATTGTCTCTGCCTCAGCCCTAGGAGGTGCCATTGCCCCAAGGATCCTTTGTGACTTTTATCAAAAGAAAAGTATTTAGAACTTCTGGCCACTAAGAACATACTGGATTTGAAAATATAAAACAGCTTTATTGAGATGCAATTCTCATACCATAAAATTTTCATGCTGACTTTTTAAAACGTCTACTCATGCCTTTATCAGAGTTCAGCAGGTAGAACTCAGTAGAGGCCTCCCTGGTGGCGCAGCAGTTAAGCGCTGCGCTGTGGAGCTGTTGGCAGCGGCGGCCACACAAGCTCGAAGCCTGGCCAGGGAGATTCCCACATGGCATGGCAAACCTCTCCTGCCTCACCCGCTGCTCCCCTCAGCAGTGTATTTCCGTCCATCTGCCTGCTCTGCTCCCCACTCTGTCTCTGGTGAGCCCTTTCGCCACCCCACGCCTCTGGCCTGTACCCCAGCTTGTATGCATAAATAAATAAATCTTTAAAAAAAAAACTCAGTAGAAAACTGTGGATAGATCCATGGGGCCATTCTCCATAAAAGACACGTGGATCCCCATTCCAGCTTTGCTTTTCCTAACCTAACTGACATCGAACAAGTGAGTTGCTTAATCTCCTTGGTTCCCAGATATTGATTTTTCTAACTCAACATCTATCGGCCCCATCATCTCCTTCAGGAAGCATGCACAGATTACTATAACCAGCTGGACTAGGTGACTTCTCGTCCCAGAGCTCTGTTTGCCCTTCACCTGCCATTAACGCCACTGCACCAGCTTCATGCATTGCTATTCTGTCACCCACTGAACTCTGAGTGCGGAACAGGGCTCTGGATTCAGTCTACTTGGATCAAGTCGTGGCTCTGTCACTCACTAACTGTGATAAATTTCTTAACCTCTCTGTACCTTGGTTTACTCATTTGTAAAATGGGAGGACAGTAACTCCCATAGATATAACTGGCATGATGAAGTGCGTTGATACATATAAGTCACATTGAACAGTGCCTGGCATGTTGTAAGCTCTCACTGAATGTTATGACTGTAACTGCTACTGTTGTGATTATAATATTTGCACACTCAGGACCTGCTGGCATAGATTACTGGCATGTAGTCAGTTTATAACAGTTTGGTATCATCTCAGCTGTTTAATCTGGAACTTGTTCTTTACCCCCCACACAAATATCCTCAATTCTAACATGATCTTTTGTACTTATGTTTTTTCTTAAGCCACTTAGGCTTGAATAAAAAAATACTATAGTCTGGGTGCATAAACAACAGAAATGTATTTCTCACAGTGCTGGAGGTTGGGAAGTCCAAGATCGAGGTGCAGGCAGACTTGGTATCTGGTGAGAACCAGCTTTTTGGTTCGTGCACAGATATCTTTTATTAAAGTACTTGCAAAATCTCTTTCATAAGGACACAGATATCATTCATGAGGATTCTGGCTCATGACCTGGTAGTTCCCAGTGCTCCATCTCCTAACACTATCACATTGGGGGTTAGGATTTCAACATATAAATTTTGGAGAGACATAAGCACTTGGTCTCTAGCAGGTTTCTTATGCTTTTTAAAATTTTTTTAAATTATTTTTATTGTATTTTTTTTCTTCAGACAGAGTGGGGAGCAGAACAGGCAGATCAGAAATACACTGCTGAGGGGAGCAGTGGACGAGGCAGGAGAGGTCTGCCGCACCATGTGGGATTCTCCCCGGCTGGGCATTGAACTCGCTGCCTACAGCTCCACAGCGCAGCGCTCAACCGCTGCGCCACCAGGGAGGCCCCTATTTGTATTTTTTACATTAGTGTGTATTCCCCTTGGGTAACCCACCACTGATTCACCTGTGACCCATCACCATTGTCCCTTGTGCTCTTTTCTCCCCCTTTTTTGAGCCCTTATCCTCCCCCCTCCCTCGTTGGGTGTCTCTCTCTTGTTTGGTTCCCCTATATTCCTGTTATAAGTGAAACCATTTGATATTTTTCTCTTTCTGGCTTATTTCGCTGAGCATGATCCCTTCTAGTTCCATCCATGTTGCTGCAAATTGCATGTGTTTACTTATCTACTTGATTTAAGTCTCCAATTGAGTCCAAACGCAACTCTGGCCTCTGAAGATCTCCACCAGTATAGCAGTGCCAATATCTGCCTTCTTTTCCAACCCCCACACAGATGCACTTACACAAGGGCAGCGAGGGATGGAACTCCAATAACCATGAGCCAAGTCAGGGTACCTACCAAAGGCAGAGCACATCCTGACCTGGCAAAGAAAACCATCTCCTTGGACTCCTCAGTGTGGCATTGTGCCCACAAGTAAAGGGGATGAGAAAAAGATAAAAATCACAAACAGGTTGGATAGTTGGCCCTTAACTGGGGAAAACAGAACATTTTTGCTTGAAAACCCCTCCCATAATGGAGGGGAAGAAATTACCAGTCAGCCAAACACTTGAAATACGCAGGGCTTTGTGGGATTTTACAAACACTTTGGATCTGCCAGAAATCACCAGCAAAGAAATCACTTGAAGGCGGGTGTGAGCCCAGAAGATTTGGTTCATTTATGTCTGCTCTGCCACCCACAGGATCTATGCCAACAATCATAGCAGTTCCTGGGAACAGAAAGACAATTCTTTCAGAAACTAATAACTGCAATGTGACTCATGGGGCTTGGCCTGGGAAAAAGTGAAAAACAGCTTTTGGGTGAGGGCAGAATTATCTGGCAAACTATAACCCCCACCCAACAACAACAGCCTTTTCGTCTTCCCACATGAACCTTCTACTCAAGGGCATATTATAAGATGGGCACTCTCCACCATCCTGCTCTCCTGTGCCAAGGACAAGTCCATTGCACAGCACATGTCAAATGAGAAGGATGTATGTCACGGGGTGAGGGGACTCCCCTCCTCAGACTCCATTTGACAGATCCCAGTTTGGTGGCCCAGTTGAAAGACAGGGACACCCATTAGTGAGGTCCCAAACACGGTCCATGGGAATCATTCTAGCAATGCAAAGGTGTTGGAGACCACCTGGTAAAACCCTCCTAATTCAAGGATTCTTTTAGAGAGGAGGCGTGTTCGGAATTGAAAACTAAAACCAGAGTGAAATGTGACCATAAAATAGATGAAGAAGCCAACAATTCTCAAGTTGCGGTTTGAAGATCTCTTGGGGTCCCTAAAACATATCCAGTGTGAATATGTTCACCTGTGAACATATGTAGAAAAAGACTGACTTATAATCCAATCAAAACAACTTATTGCAACAGATTGAATGCCCACACAGACATGAGAACGCAGCTACCATCAGGTCAGATGTGAGAGTTGTGCAAAAATGTAAATTGATGCCATTCACTCCTTTTCTCTTCTTAGAAATCGTTTTCATAAGAATGTGCTATGTTAATTTTTACTAAGGTTATTACTTTATCTTAGGTAAATTAATACTTTTTTGTCAAAACTCTGTCTCAATTCCTAATATGATACATATAGGTCACATGAGAAAAACTACTTGACATTCACAAGTGTGAACATTTGAGGCTTGCTGGAATAGACCCCCACAGGAAGGGATACAAGATGACTTTTAGGAGAACCAACAGACTCATTCAAACTAGCTCTGAAACTTTTTTTAAAATTTATTTATTTATGCATACAAGAGCTGGGGTGTAGGCCAGAGGTGCAGGCGGTGAGAGGATTCACCAGAAACAGAATGAAGAGCAGAACAGGCAGATTGACTGAAGTACACTGCTGAGCAGAGCAGCGGGTGAGACAGGAGAGGTCTGCTGCGCCATGTGGGTCAGCTCCCTGGCTGGGGATCGAACTCGTGCTGCAGTGACTGCGGATAGCTTCATAGGCTGAAATTTAACCCGTTGCACCACCTGGGATGCCCTAGCTCTGAAACTTGGTAGCTGTGTGACCACAGGTAAGTTGCTCAACAGTTGTGTTCTTCCACCTTTAGATTTGGAATGATGGTACCTACCCTGCAGGGTTTTGTAGGAACTAACTGAGACTACACATAGCAAACAGAACACATTCAGTAAATGGGTGTGGCTCACAGCTCTGTTATCATGATGAATGTCCCTTCATTTATACAAGCACTTTTCACTCATAAATCCATGTCCACATTTTTTGGATTAATCTGGATAAATTCCTAGAGTCAAAATTCCTATCATGAAGATTTATGTTTGACCTTTTTCTTTTCCCAAATTACGTTTATTGAAGTAATGTGGGCTGGCATCTTTGTATCTGCTCCGGGGCAGACTTGCTGAAAGCCAGCAAGGTACTTGACCATCACATGGCCTTATTTTGTAGCCTGTGAGCCTTAGCACATTGAATAAAGCCATCTGAAATCTGCCTTCTTTCCTCACCTAACGAGTGGGTGACAAACTCTCAGAAAGAGGGTTAGTTGGCTACATACACATCACTAACATCAACTCCAATGCTCCAGATATCCTACTCTTCTTGTGACCCTATTTCTGGGGGCAAAGACCCTACATCTCAATTTCTGACCCCCTTTGCTATCTTATTCCCAATGCTGACCCCAGTCTCTGCCAGTGGGAACAAGTGGCCTCGCCCTTCTGAAATCCAGTTTCTTTGGAGTGATTTTTCCTCTCACAGCGTCTCCTCCGCTATGCCTGGGAATATTGCCTTCCTCACCATGCGGAGCTGGAGTTGGCTGCCCAGCTCTCTGGAACACAAACATGTTTGCTGCTATCAGCAAGGACTATGGTTGGGACATAAACTAATTTGGAGGTTCAAGCATTACTTTTAATTTGTATTTCCAGTTTGGCAGAAAAGAAACAATCTTTCCCATGGGAAAGAGAGAAAGAAGACTGCAAACTCTACTCAGGCAAATGACTTTCTTCCTCCGTTCATGTGTTCACATTGTTAAGCACTCAGAGTTAGCAAAGACATTTCCCTCTGATGACATCGCCAGTGGGTGATGCGCAAAGGAGGGTAATGATTTTGGAATTGGCTAGTAACTCTGTAGTACATGAAAGTTCTGCCATTGTTCATGTCGGGAGAAATGGGGAATATGGGGTAGAAGTGGCTGAGAAATAAGGCAATGTCCCGCAGGATTAAAAATAACAAACAATACCCAAAACAGCACTGCTCCGATCTTGTTCTATGCATTTGACAAGTATTGGTTAATTGATCCTCGCAAAACCCCTTTTAGAGGGAGAAACTTGATGCATAGAGAAACGAAATATTCATCATTTGTTCAAGGTCTTAACAGGTCTTAAGTGACAGCAGGATTTAAAGTTAGACATTCAAAAGCCAATGCCCATGATCATGAAGCTTCCCAGCTTTGAAATTATAATGATTGAACACCATTTGTCAGACAGTAGGCTAACAGTTTTAATTATTTAATTTCATTCTCAGAACAACCTAGTGAGTGAATGACTAACTGTATGTGTCATTTTACAGATGAGTTCCAAGGCACAGAGAGGTGGAGTAACTTGTTGAAGGTGGCACAGCCTCTATGTGGTGGGAATGGAATTTAATCTCAGGCTTGTGTATTCAGAACTCAAGCTCTTATAAAGATTTCTGCTCTATGAGCCGCTGCTCAAATTGGTTTAAAGAAGGTGTCTTTGGAAGACACTTGATCAGTATAACCACTTCAGAGTCTTACAAACCAGACAGAAGTAAATGATGGGTTAAACTATCAGAGATACCATATGACCCAGCAATTCCACTCCTAGGAATCTACCCAAAGGACACAAAACACTAATTCAAAAGGATACCTGCAAAGCTATGTTTATTGCAGCACTATTTACAATAAGTAAGCTTTGGAAATAACTCAAATGCCAAAAATAGATGACTGGATCAAGAAGATGTGGTATATATACATAATGGACTACTATTCAGCAATCAAGAGATAAATGCAGGCCATTTGCAGCAACATGGATGGAGCTAGTAGGGATTATGCTCAGTGAAATAAGCCAGAGGGAAATAGAAAAATATCAGATGGTTTCACTTTACACAAATATGAACAATGATGTAAAATCTGTATATATAAATAAAAATAAATAAGCATGCCAATTTACAAAGAAATGTCACTGGATCTTTTCTACAGCAAGGGAGGGTCCAATCCACTCTCAAATAGCTGCCCATCAGTTCATTTATTCAACTAATACTCCTTGAGCACCTCTTACGTGCCTGGCACTGCTCTAGGCTCCGGGCACAGTAGTGAGCTCCCCAAGTCTCTGGGAAAATATCTATTTCATGCAGTGTGTAGTCTGCTGGATTCATGACTGTGTCTACTCACTCTAGACATCCCTACCTTACTCTATTCAGAGCCATTCTGTTATGCAGGAAGCAAGGTCTCCAAAAGCCCCAAACAGTAAAGTTTGACATAGAACCACTGAGGAGAAGAATGGACTTCACAAGTGGTCACTGTGGTGGACGCTGTGGTAAGCTGACCCACATCTCCATTCAAAAAGTAGAGACTTGGACCTCCCTGGTGGCACAAGGGGTTACATCTCAGCACTATGACGCTAACCACAGCCACTGCAGCATGAATTAGATCCCCGGCCAGGGATCACATGGTACAGAAGACCTTTCCTGCTTTGCCCGCTGCTCCCCTCAGCAGTGTATTTCAGTCAGTCTGCTGTTCTGCTCCCCTCTCTGTCACCCCCCTCACCTCTGGCCTACACCCCAGCTCTTGTATGCATAAATAAATAAATCTTTTTAAAAGGTAGAGACTTATTTCTTCAGCTGCTATGGCTGCTGCTGGCAGGAGCACTTGGCTCTTAGCTCCCGTCAGAGATTAGCCCAGTTGCAGAAAAGCTACTTTGCCCAAGGTCATATCGTCTTCTCCGGGCAGCCCACTTCCAATGATTGGTTGAAGTGAGGGTATAAAGGTCATGCCTCCCCACCCCAGCCCTACCACGACACCCTATCTGCAGAATTCCTTGTAGAGTTGACTGCAGCTTCCACTGACACTACATCACAGTATAATGTCCCCCTCTGCCACCTCCTGCCTCTTTCCCATTCTATCCGCAGCTCTTGATTTCCAGAAAACCCCCTAATAACCTTCCTGCAGGCCAATCTCCATCTCGAGTCCGCTTCCAAGGGAGCTCCATGGCAACAGTCATTCATTGGAATGGGCACAGCAACTGCAGCAATGTCTAAGGAATCTCACTTCCAGGGCTCTGAGGTAACCCAAGTCTCATGAAAAATTTCCAGAACCAAGCACAATAAAGACCTCATTTGAGAACAGTGGTGTTTTATTTTAGAGGAAATAGAGAGTGGAAAGGCCCCATTGTTCTCCACTATTCTCTAAAATAAGCAGGGGGTGTGTATAGCATGAGCTGCTATGAACATAGTTGGATAGGTAAACAGACTAAAAGGGGGAAATTGAGATGAGAGAGTTCGTAATCAAATCTAAGGCCTATAAGACAAAGCTCACTTTTACATCATAAGTCATAATTTTAAAATTCCATTACTGTTCATGTAATGGTTTATGCCAGGAGCAAGAGTGAATTTGTCATCTTGAAAAGGTCTCTGAGGACCTTAATAACTTGAGCTGATAGATACAGAAAACAAATTGGTGGTTGCCAGAGGTAGGGGTGAGGGTGGCTGAAATGGTTGAAAGCATCAAGAGGTACAATCTCCATGCCTTTTTAACATTCTGTGCTAGCTGCATTAGCTTACATGGAATATGCAATCTTAAATTAGAGGAAGATCACTTTTAGTATCACTAAAAGTCCTCATTAAATCCTCCATAAATAACTTACACAGAAAGCAGTTTCCCAGTTCTAATGTTCCAATTTAATTGATAAATTTAACGTGCTTTTTCATAAAAACTAAAGTGCTTGTTTAAATAGCCATTATTAAAGAATTGTAGAACTTTTCCAATTTACATGATAGTATAGCTATGTTATTATTTGGAAAATTTGACTACAGAAGTGTGATATTGTGAAAATATACATTTGATCTCTGTCCCCAGTTTCTGACACGAGAGCTTTGAAATTTCTGAAATTTCCTGAGTGATAAGTGTCTTTGGTAACTCACAGCAAACCCTTTTCATCTGAATCCGGGTTGACACTGATGAGATGACTCTTTGTCAGTCTATGTAGGCTCAGAATGGGGCTGGTGCCCAGAGGACTAAACAATATGATTAGAAACTTGAAATTTTCAGCCCCACCTCCAAACCTCTGGGTGGGGGGGGGGGCAGAAGGGCTGGCGATTGATTTAATCATGGATGGCCAATGACTTGATCGATTAAGCCTATGTAATGAAACTGTAATTAAAAGAACCTAAACAAGGGAGTTCTGAGATCTTCTAGGTTGGTGAATAGAACATAATCATGTATTGGGAGAGTGGGTGTACCCCAAAGTCCAAGACAACAGAAATTCCTATGCTTGGAACCCTCCAAATCTTACCCTGTGTACCACTTCATCTGGCTGTTCATCTATAATTATTTAAAAAGCCTTTATGATAAACCAGTAGTAGTAAGCAAACTGTTCTCTCCAAGTTTGGTGAGCCACTTAGCAAATTATCTAACCTGAGGCAGGGTCCTGGGAACCTCCAGTTTATAGCCAGTTGATCGTAATTACAAGGTGTCTGTCAGAGAGAAAGAGCAGAATAGTGGCTGAGGAGAATGACATCTATGAAGAAGAAAGAGACAAATATCCGCACATTCATGGGCATGCCTGCGTGTGCACACACACACCCAGTATCTCTTTGCTCAAGAGGGAACTTCTATAGAATATAACTTTTAAAAGAAAAATTGAGATTGTGTTACTTCTCTACTTAAAACCTTCCAACGGCAGGCCTTGTGGCGCACATCTGAAGTGGGGACACTCTTGTGAGGCTGCGTCCTTAACTTGAAGGGTTTATGCCAACTCTGGGTAGTCAGTGTGAGAAGTGAATTGAATTGCAGGACACCCGAGGTGATGTCAGAGTTGGAGAATTGGTTCATGCAGGGGAGTGAGCGAGGAAAGGCAAACATCTGGAAAGGCAAACATCTGGTTTCAGAGGCAATGTGAATAACAAAAAATAGATCGTAGTAAGTGGTTAAACTGGTTTTTAGGTGATTAAATTGTAAAACAATAAAGAAATGAAGCCAAATACAACAGCCTTAGCACAAAAGGGACACTCAGCTTAACCATAATTATTGCAGAGCCTTATTTTGGAATGTTCAAATACTAGAAATCATGTGGAAAAGATTCATTTTGCCCCTGCATGCATACATTAGGGGTGAAGACAGTGTGTGGTGTTGAGCGCACCACCAGGCATCCATGTGGCTCAGGCAAGCACCTTCAAATGCTTGGCCTCTGTTTAACGTGAAGGCCAATAGGACCAATGTCATGGTGTCGTGGGTGACAATCAGTGATGATGCAGATACAGTACATCTCCTAACAGAGAGCCCAGTACAGAGTAAATGAGTAAATGCTGAGTCATGATCTTTACGGTTTTATTTCCATGAAGGGTACTGTCATTTAAAGGCTGTGAGCACTGGCTCCAGAAACAGACTTAATCTGTGACCTTAGATAAGGCGTTCATCATCTGCAAAATGTGGATAATCAAACCTCTAAGATGACGCAAGGAATGAGATAACACATGGAGAGTGCTTAGAAAGATCGTTCCTATTATTTTAATAAATACTGCAGAGCCCCTTGACAAACACATCTTGAGCCTCCAGTGACAGGAGGCTTTCGAGACCCTTTAAGGGAATCCCATTGCATGAGCCCCAAGATGACCTTGGAGCCGAAGGTGTGCAGCTTGCTGCTTTTATAGCATCACTCAGCATGCTGGAATTTACTAGAAGCAAAGTCAGTCTTCAAATAGTTACCCCAGCACCCCTTGTCAAGGAAGGTGTTCATCCAGTCACCTTCTAGATCAGGCCCTCACTGAGCCCTCAGGATGGGACCTGACCTCCAGCCTCAGAGAGCAGCTCAGCTAATCCCAAACAACTGCACCATTTTGCTAGCCTGTATGTAGCCCCCGCCCCCCGCCCCCGGGTCACAGGTGACAGACGACAGGTGCGTCCCTTGTCTTTCAAAGATATTATGCGAATGCTTTTGATGTCCCTAAACTATACAGAGTGGTTAGAAGATGAAAAAGCTCTTTGTAACCTGGGTATTGGCATGGTAAAATATAAAAGGCAAGAGAGAAAGAGAAATTAGGACTTCTGAAAGAAATGGTATTTCTCAAAATGGATTTTCCTTAGATGCCAATTATCATCATCTTTGGATTACCAGGCTCTCATTTTGAAATCTTTGGATATGTGAAGATCTAAGTCTGGGAAATTGTGTCGAAAAAGCAAATTATACACACACACACACACACACACACACACACACACACACATATAAATCCCTCCTAGAGAGTCTCTATACCACATAAGATTAAAAATGATGCTAAAAGTACCTGTATTTATAAAGTCATTCTGTAGTATCACATTTAATTTTTTGACAGTACTGACAGGTAGAAACTAGTATTTCTACTTTATGGACTAGGAATTGAAGTTTCTAAGAACCAGTAAACTACATTCCCAGGATTTTTAATGAATTTCCTGAAAAACAAGGAATTCAACAGGTCTCTGACTCTAAAGCTAGGATGCATTTCTCTGCAGAGAGGTCCTTATAGGATAGAACCTTGAATGTATCCAACACAATTTGTTTTCCACTCCCCCAGTTTCAAAGTAAGCTTCTGATTAAGACAGGCTCGGACACCAACTTTTCATTCCAGGAATTGGAGAAAATGTTTACTTTCTCTAAGTGTAGAACGAGTTTATGATTCACTTCAGTGGGTCAGAAGATTCTGCCCCTTCCAATTCAATGTTTTGAAATAAGAACTCCACTCTGAAATGAATCAAAGGAGATTTTTTGCATAAATAAAAAAGGTTTTGTTGGCTCCAAAAGGAGCTTTGCTGCTATGAACATTTATCCCTAGTGAGATGCTGTTTATTTCAGGGAAAGTCCCTCTTTGACACAGTGAGCAAAGTGCTGGACAGGGCCCACTAGGAGAATATCATGGGTTCTAGTAGAATAAATGATGTGGCAGAAAAATACCCTGAGTGAGATTCAGATAAAGAAAAAGGCAAGTTTGGCAAAGAGGCAACTAGTGAATTTTACATGAAGACACCCTGGAGACACTTTAAGAGAATTCAAACTTTCAACCGGACTGAGATGAAAGGGAGATCCCAGAGGCATCCGCTTATTGAAACAATTATGTTCAGGAAGAAAGAGTTTTCAAAGGATTTCATTGACGGCGTACCCTTATGCTTAAAAAACCACCATTGCAAAGGAAAAGTCATGAGCAAGAAGAAAACAGATTAGGGCCTCCCTGGTGGCGCAGCGGTTAAGCGCTGTGCTGTGGAGCTGTTGGCAGCAGCGACACGAGTTTGACGCCCGGCCCGGGAGATTCCCACATGGTGCGGCAGACCTCTCCTGCCTTGCCCGCTGCTCCCCTCAGCAGTGTGTTTCCGTCGATCTGCCTGTGCTGCTCCCCACTCTGTCTCTGATGAACCCTCTCGCCACCCTATGCCTCTGGCCTGTACCCCATCTTGTATGCATAAATAAATAAATATTTAAAAAAAAGAAAGAAAGCGGATTAGATTAAATAAGATTGTAATAGTCAAACATCACAATTACCATCCTCATCCTCACCCTCATCATTTCCCCAACCCCACTTTCGTCGGGATGGTTAACTCTCTGAACATTTGCTGTGTGCAGGGAGTTTTTTTAGAATCTCTCAAATTTGATTCATTTATCTCTCTCAACAGCTCGAGGAGGAAAATAATACTGTTATCTTCATTTTTTTTAATTAAGAAATAAAGACACAAAGGGATTAAGAACCTTGCCTCAAATCAAATCACATAGCTATTAAGTAGCAAGTCTGAAATTCAAATCCAGGCTCTATGGGTTCTAGGCTTAAGATCTCAAATTCTGTATTATTACAGATGGACTGACTGTTTGATCTTTTGACTTTCCCAAGAAAATAGAATTGATAACATATATCTCAAGGCTACGAGGAACTTTGATATGGTAATGCCAATGCATCTTGGAGCTGCAGGGAGATAGGAGCAAGACTACTGGGACAAAGGCTATTTCTTTCATCGCTAGGAGAAATATTCTTTCAGATTTATAATAATTCATGGCTCCTGTTAAATTTACAAGCACTTAGCTTTCTCCTTCTTGACATTCTTTTCAACTATCTCATCTTTTCCTTCTCCATGCTTGTGCATTTATGTTCAGGAAGCCTGTCACTGTGTATCTTCTTTTTCTTTGATCTGCATCATTTAGACTGGCTCTAAATTAATCTATTAACTTAGAAGGTTCCTAAAGTCCCCCAACACAACTCTCATGGATAGCTTCAATTTTCAAATTAGATTCAGGGATATTGTCTCATATGATTGCCTTAAATTTCCAAACAAGCCACAGGGTTCTAGCTAATTTACACTGCCCTCTGAGATTAAGAATTAAATGAGATGTTTCATTGTCTTCCAATAGTCCTTGATGTAACCAAAGAATAGTTCACGTTAGTGGTCTTCATGGGTTCCCAATACCACTAGGACATCAGGTAGGTCCCAGAGGGTCAAATGAAGTAAAAAAACCAAAAAAACAAACAAACAAACAAACAAAAAAAACACCTCTGAGGAGCATAAGATAGGAAAGGTAGAATTAAGGAGCGAAACCCTGAGCAGCCCAGTACATGAACTCTGGAGAGAGACTGATCAAAGTCGGGGTCCCCATTTTATTACTTACCAACTGGAGAGTTTGGGGACAAATTACCCAGATGCTTTGTGCTTCAATGCCCTCATTTGTAAATAAGGGATAATAACAACCTTCTGAACGTTGTGGGTATTAAGTGAAAGAATGCCTAGAAAATGTTTAGAATGGTACTTGGCATATACTGAAATTCAAAAAATGTCGATTACTGTTGTTATTGTTCAAATTAATTTTGAACTGAATTTCCAAAAGTCAATGCACATGTGTGTTTCTTTCAACACAAGACTCTAAATTGTAAGTGGTTATGAATCGTGGGTCATTTTCTTGGCTTGCACATGACTTAGATGCTGTCTGTAGCTGCCGCCCTTGACATTTGCCAACTTAAGATAGGGGAAACAGTAAATGTCAGCAGTGAAAGGTTCCAGGTCATTCTGAAGCCCTTTTTCTCAGAGTTTTGCATGGAGCATATGTCCTGAAAGACGAAATTTGTAAATAAACAAGTATAGCACTTGGGGCCAGTTCTGTGATTCCTTCTGAGTTAGTCATAGTCAGGGACAGTTTAACAATTAAAGTGATAATGCTATGCAAAAAGTAACTATGCTCTCCATAAAAGTTTTCTCTTAAGTTTTTGCAGCAAAGTGCTTAAAGATTTTGGGAAGTAAGTGTTTCAAAGCATTTTCTAGAGCACCATCTCAGGCTACCTTGATCTCAGGAATATCTCAAGGACATGGTGTCTTCCTATATAACTAGGACAGTTCCCTACAAGAGATTCAAAGCTGGTTTCTCCTTAGCAAACCGCAGGGATATAAGGAATACCACTTTTTGCTTACTGCCAAGCTCTTTGTCTTGTCAGATATTTGAAGTTGCCAGAATAAGTGAAGCTATTCTGTGTCACAACATAGGATTTCTGTTGTAGGCACTAGCCATGTGTTTTTACAGGTTTAAAAATTTTTAGACTAGAAATATTTGCAAAAATACATGGAACCTGTTAACCTTTTAGGCCTGCACTGTCCAATACAAGACAGCACTGACTACATGTGTCTAGTCCAAGTTGAGATAAGCTGTAAGTATAAGATACATACCAACTTTCAAAAGCTTAATACAGGGCATCCCGCTGGTGGCGCAGAGGGTTAAGTCTCAGCACTGTGAAGCTATCTGCAGCCACTGCAGCACGAGTTCCATCCCCAGCCAGGGAGCTGACCCACATGGCACAGCAGACCTCTCCTAACTTGCCCGCTGCTCCCCTCAGCAGTGTTATCTCAGTAGATTCGCCTGTTCTGCTCCCCACTCTGTCTCTGGTGAATCCTCTCACCACCCCACACCTCTGACCTACACCCCAGTTCTTGTATGCATAAACAAATAAATCTTTAAAAAAAGTTTAATACAAAAGGTGAATGTGTAATATCTTATTAATAGGTTTTTTATTGACTACATGTTGAAATGACAGTATTTTGGATCTACTGATAAAATAAAATGTATCATTGAAATTAGTCTCACTAGTTTCTTTTTTAGTTTTCAATGATTACTAGAAAAATTTAAAGGACCTGTGCGCACATGTTCTATTTCTGTATTAAACAGTGCTCTCGTACGATATTTTAACAAGTATTTCCAGATATCATTATATGTCAAAATGGGGAGAATTAATGTATTTTGATTCTCTGAACTTTGGTTATTTAGGAATTAGAAAATTCTGATATACTCACTTTCTCCTAACAACTCTCTTTACATGAGCACCATTACTGCCACTTAACAAGCCAGAGAAAGGGCCTCCATGGGGCTTAATAATAACTACTGTCCCTTGTCAGTATCTAAAGAAATCAGAGGGAACTGAGGGGCACTTAGAACGTAACACAACCAGAAAAGGAGATTTTAATTTCTCTTTTCCGATAGTTGTTTATTCTCTTTGCATATGTGAGTTTAGTTGCAGCCAAATGTTGATGTCCCAGCCTACTAATAACTTGAGAAACAAATAAAGAACAGAAGTGAAAGGAGGGAGAAGTTCGTGTTCCGTGCATACGGAATCGATGCAAATATTTCCAGGGGGAGTCTATTCATCTGGTTCTCTTTTGGAAAATAATTGCAAAGATTCGTTCTACAAGGTGTCTTGCCATTTAAATTCTTACTTGGTACTAAGACTCCCCAGAGTCTGTTAGAAAAGTTTGTTTTTAAAGGAAAGTAAACAGACCTTAGCCTTCCTATTGAAATGCTCTTCGTCTCTTTAGTGTACAATAGCTGGCTTGTCACTGAGAAAGGTGTTCATCGGTGTCTCTTCTCAGCCTTTCTCTTTAAAAGCTCAAAGCACAAAGGACAGGTACAAATATCCTTCTTTTGTATTGGAGAAATCAAGGCACAAAAGTATAAATAACATGACCAAGGTTGCACAAAAGGTCAACAATGAAGGCAGAGTGTGTGTGGGTGTCAGACACTGGGGAACATTCTGCGGTCCAGTAATACCAGGATGAGAGTCTTTGAGGTTCTGCATTCAAACAGCTGCTTTGGGATCTAGACTGTCTAAACTCAAAGGGTCGGACTTCAGTCACTAAGCCTAGCTGGAAGCAGTTTGGATGTTGTGAATAGATACGTAACCCGGGTGACTGTTGCTTAGGCAGGTGAGAATCACAGAGATCTGCTGGAAACTCTGGGCTGAACCCCTTTTCATAGTCCATGAACTCTGAAAAACGAAGTCTGGCTAATTACACTTTTAAAGTTAAAAATGAAAGGAACTCTTTATAAAATGTTTCAGGTGTATTAAAAAGTACAGAGAAGAAGGCAACAAGTTACCTCAAATCACAGCATTCCTATTAGAATAAATAGCTATGATATTTGGTGTGTGGTGTTCTAGTGTTTTCATAAATAGCTACAAGACAGAAAGATGGATACATAGGAGAATGGACAAGTGAATGGGTGGATGGATGGATGAAAAGTTGTCATGGATGGACAAATGAACCAGTGATGACTGAGAGAAGAATGAAAGAAACAAGAAAGAAAGGAGAGAGGTAAGGAAGGAGGAAAGGAGTGAAGGAGGAAAGGATAAAGAAAGAAATACAAATGTCTGAGAATCAAATCATACTGTATGTGCTATTTTTTATGACATAAACATACTTAAATTTATTTATTTTATTTATTTATGCATACAAGCTGGGGTACAGGCCAGAGGCGTGGGGTGGCAAGGGGGTTCACCAGAGACAGAGTGGGGAGCAGAACAGGCAGATCAGAAATACACTGCTGAGGGGAGCAGTGGGCGAGGCAGGAGAGGTCTGCGCACCATGTGGGAATCTCCCCGGCCAGGCATCAAACTTGCGTCGCCGCTGCCGACAGTTCCACAGCACAGCACCTAACCGCTGCGCCACCCCATAGGGGAGGCCCCATACTTAAATTTAATGGAAAAAAAAACACAAACTGAAGTGCACCGAAGGAAGTGCTAAACTTCAAATAAATGTTGCATAACCCCTAGAGCTATTCGTTTCTGAAAAAGTCCTGTAACATAAAATCAAAAGATTATAAAAAATCATTTAGAGATTTGAATCTTTGTTTTTTTATTAGCTACAGGTTTAATTTTGGTGGAGACTGATTCCACATGATGAAGGAAGATTTCAATATCACTTGCCCTTCTTCTTCCTTTCTCACCTTCTCCGAATTTGGTTTTTCATTTTTTAAGATTTGAGTATATCATTTTTTAAGATAAAAAGGATTTAATAATACATGTTGTACTGCTATTATAATTTTTCTAATTCTTTATGTTGAGATATTTTTGTATTTGATATTTAACATCTATTTCAACAAAGCTTAGTCATTCTTGAGTTATTTATTTTGAATCAGCATTTAATGATATCTTGAAGTATTGTGCCACTATGATAAAATTTAAATTATATGCCACTGGCTTAGTGGACAGGATGCAAGTGGTCAGAAAAGAGATGTCACAGGATTGAAAGGTAGAGAGAGTGGCAGAGCAATGACAAAACTATTGGAAAAATAATTTGAGAGGCAGACCAAATACTTACTAACAGTAAAACTGTAAGAGAAACTGTTGGGGTATTAGTGTTGTTGGTTTTTACTTGTAATTCATATGCTTCAGTAATGGTCAAGCTCTGGGGACTGAACAGACAGGATTAAAGCCTTCGGTTTTTCCTGCCATCAATTCTCAAATTTTCTGACCTAAAGCACTGTCTTTTCCTGGTTTAATTATGGCAGAGGAATTTTTGTCCTTTCTGTTTTATATTATGTAGTCATTTTTCCTGTTTTCTTACTATTCATTTCCTTTCATCTTGATCTCAAAAATCCCACACCATTGCAAATCTGTACCCCCAAATAATTGAATTTATTTAGTCCAATGCTTTGCATAGTAGTAAAAAAAATTAGATGCGCAATAAATCTTGGGTGACTTGAATAGAGTGTAGATAATAATATCGATTATATTTCAGAGTGTTCTTTCTACAGAATGTTATATATCTCTTTAAAAGGATATCTACAAAGAAATTTTAATGACATTGTAAAACAGTTGTGAAAAAGCATCAGGGAACAAAGCAGACCTAAAAATTTTGTTGTGTGAAAAAATAAAAATCAGAAACCAAGAATATTAACAAAATTGTGTGTATATGTAATCTTGAAGTAACAGAAGTAATTCAAGTAACAGAACACTGATCATCCTACTTCCAAAAAGGTCATTACGAAGTAATCAGGAAAATAAGGATACAAGTCTTGGGAAAGAGCCAGTGAAACGGAACATTTTAAGGATAGGTCGATATTGAATTGGACTTTTCCAAGATGTGAAAGTTCAAGTTTGGCAGGAAGGAAGGCAGGCAAGCCAGGTGCTGGGACTCAGAAGGAAATGACAGAAATCCTCCCATCCGTGGGCCAGTGAGCGCTTGTGGTGTATCCTTGGCAACTAAAGACCTCAGTTCATGCTCTAATCCCATCTCTTCCTGTCACATGCAATTAGCATCCTTAGCTTTTATGTTCTCATCCATTTAACGGAGATAAGACTTCTAGGTCACAACTAAATACTTTCTGTTTATTTGAGCTTCACAAATGTCTAAACTCACAAATGTGAGGCCCAAATAAGGCACAGGAATAATTCATTTACTGTGCTTCACAGATACTGCATTTTTTACAAGCTCTCCCACCAGCAAAAGGATGACAACTCGTTGAAGATTCAGAAGATGGCTAACATTTTTTGGCAATAAAGTGTTTTTAATTAAGGGAAATGCACTTTTTAGACACATTGCTACTGTATACTTAATAGACTCTAGCCTAGGTATGTACATAACTTTTATATGTATTGGGAAACAAAAAATAGTGTGACTTGCTTTATTGTGATACTTGTTAAATTGTAATGGTCTGGAATTGAATTTACAACATCTCTGAGGTGTTCCTGTATCAGCTGTGAACACATTTGGTATGTTTCAGATGTTCATATCAGAGTGATGTCACCACTGTTATTTGCTGGTCATAGCACAGGCCAAGAGAAAAACTTTGACTATGTGGTTCATAGACTCAGAATGCACATGTTTGCTTTCCTGCAGGCTGCTGCTGAAGGGAGTAAGGTAAGCTAACACATGTTAGGCTCTCTTGAACTTCCTGTCAATGCACAATTCCTTTACCCAGATGTGTGTGTATGTGTGTTCAGAGAGCATATGTTGACTGACTTTATCGTATTTTAAGTTCCAAATGGAAACCTTGCAGTAAAATAAATTCATTTTATACCCCAAACTGTTATTCCAAATACAGTCTCTGAAGACACAATTTTCAGCAGATTATTACAGTGTGAAGATGTGCTTGTATTCTCTAAAGAGGACAAATGTGCGCTTGGGTTTCCAGAATAACTTGACATAAGCTTCAGAATGATCGTCAGACAAATGAGCCTCACTTGCTGAAGAGGACCTTCCTATTCTCCATATTTTTCCTTGAGAAAAAACCCTACTTTCCAACAAATAAGAAGTGAAATGTGGGCGAAAAGAAGGTTCTTGAAGCCCATCTCAGCTAGGGCAAACTCCAGGAGCCAGTGACCTCTCTGTGACATGTGTGGGTCTGCGTGAACGGGCAGCTGTTCCAGGGTGAAATACAAGAGTTTGCCTAACCTGTTCCTGGAGACTTCTGTCATCAGGACAGAGGCAAGTGCACCCTGCACTTTGATCCAGGCTTCCCTGGATTAATGGGATTGGGGACAGGGTCGTGGAGAAGCGGGGATAGTAAGAGCCCGGAGAAGACTGGCCACTCTGCTCTGCTGATTTCTGGGAGATGCTGAGATCCTGCACGACAGGGCAATTTCCATTTCCAAATGCAATCATGATTCAACATTTTATTTCTCAATACTCCAACTCTAATTCTGCTGCCATTCCTCAATACCAAGAGACAGTTTAGCAACTGTGATCGCCTCAGAGCAATTCAATGAACAGATCTTACAGACAGAACTTTCTCTGCTCTCTGCCTTTATGAACTGTATTCTCAATAGGATTTCAAAGTTTTCAACAAACTGAGGGATTATGCCAAATACTGCCTCCACATGAGACTGTCTGAGCAACAGCAAATGCAGCAGCAACAATAGACAATATATTTAAGAGATGTCTCTTCAAGCATCTCTTGAGGTTGGGCACATGCAACAGCACAGGGACTTCGACAATCAGCTCGGTTTCTGCCCACAGAGAAGCAGACTAAGACCAGAAAGTCATTTTTCTTAGTTTCCCCAGATAACTGAAGTTTGGGAGTGATTATCGGTGTGAAATTTGGCTCTTAATTTTAAGTCACGCTATATCATTACATGTACCAAACTCTTAACTGTTCAGCCTTCAGGCCTATAGCATTTTTATGCATACTTTTAACTAGATATTAGGCCCAACTGCAGACTAATACAGGCATTGTACTATCCTTCAGAATTTTCTCCAACATCTTCAAAGAACCCAAAAGAAAAAAGCAAATGAAAAACAACATGCTAATCAGACACATGCAAGCACTCGATGTAAGAGGAAGAAGCATAAGTGAGAATATATACTAAGTTTCCTTAAGAAGTTTTGTTGGTTGCTTTCTTTTTAATTATGAGATAGCCTCTAAAAGGGGACAAATTCTGTAAGTCATTCCCAAGGCATCTAAACAGATGTCTTCTAAACTGTACGAGCAGAAACTAGCATGACTGTAAAACAGGTTAAAAACTTCAGTAGATGCTTAACAATTATAGTTAAGCATCAACAGCCGCATTACTAATTGTAGCAGAAAAGGCTTTCTAAATTATATAGATTTCCGCTGAAGTCATCGCTTTTCCCACTGATAATTAAAGCCCAATATAGCTTGGATTCACATCTTTTATTCAAGAACAAGGATTTGGAAAACCATATTTTAACAGGGTAAGACAGATCTATGTAGCACAAAAATGAATGCCACTCGGAAGACAGAGATTTCTGACAGAGCAGAGGGCAGACAGTCAAGGAGCTTGCCCATCACAACACACCAGGGATTTATCGGTGCCTATTATGAAGCCATCGTGTATACACCCCCTTGGGCAGACCATTTCTTCTACAACCACTGGGGAAGTGTTGATAGCGGGAGCCACTGTTTCTTGAGAAAGACAGTCTTCCTTTGGGTAGCCACCCCATCAAGAGCTGCTGTACTTCCCCTCTTGTGGGTAGCTCCATTTCATCAGTTTCGATCTCAATCAGCATGTCCAAGTTCCTTAGCTGATGTTCTTAAGGCTACACATGAAACTATCTCCATCAATGACCGCACAAGAAAATTTAAAAGCAGATTCCTTGAGCAGGTTGATTTGAATAACAGGATCGAACAATAAGATAAGAAGCATACTTGATCCTCTCAGCCTTTGGGTTAGAAATACAGACATTTTCACTGAAGAAACCAGGCAGAAATATACGATATTTTTGCATGAATTATAGTTTGCTCTTGGGAATAGTAGTTATTTCTAAACTCCATTTTCTGGCATGTAGGAGGTAGACTGTCCAGAGTTCTGGTCAATAATTCCAGAAATAGATATAACCACATGAGAAGCATTTTACAAGTTAAATGAACAAGAAAATGACATGTGAGCAAAGACATGGGGAGTGGTGGTGATGGAGAACAAGCATTTAGTTTTGGGAGGACTTCTTAGCTATGAAATATTTATCATACTTGTTGTCATTTAGTTCTTCACGAGATATGACCGTTAGGAAGTCAGATTAGCACCTCTATCAAGATTGCAAAAACCATTGCTTCCCAGCCGGTTGGCGTTTCAGTTGTCTCAATGATGAAAATTAGAGAGTTAAGTTGTTGCAAACACACATATACGTGTACGGACATGTAGACAATATTTTTAAGAGCACTGAATTTCTCATTTCCTCCAGCAGAGGTCAGAAAATAGCAATACAGGAATATGAGCATATAAACCAAGAAAATATTTTAGAGGGCTTTTCTCTACATAGGATTATGAAAGGGCTTTTAAATTGTTTTCCTTTACCAATATTTCCTATTGTATATTTATAATAAGCATCATGCAAATATTATTTTTGTAATAATTAAAAGCAATCATTTATTTTAAATTTCATAAAGAACACTTGGCATACATTTATCTTGTATCAAATCAGGAACGCTGCTTGATTTTCCTAGCTTCACATAGATTACTTGAAATAGTCTAAGAAAGCTGCACACGTGGCCATCACTGTGAGAAATTATTTAAGTGTAATAACGTTTCCACAATCGGTGACTGAATAGTCGCTTTCAAATAAGGAAGTTAATGTCAGTCATAAGATTACCAGAAAAACAAAGCATCTCGGCCATAACTCCTGACTACCAAGAGCCCCTGTATACACAAAGACAGAGAAGTGAATATAATCTCTAGTCATCTCCTTTGTCTGTAGAAACGAAAGCGAGATCTTAGTGTTGGGGAGTCAGTCTCTGCAATTCTTAGATGTTAGGACAAGGAAGACAGAAAAAGTCAATCAACATGACCTACATTTAAAAGCGAGGAACCCAAAGAAGGATGTTTACTAAGCGCTGCTGATTGATGTTCAACAAATCGCACTATCTCCATGCTACACTTTCATTTCTAATTCATTGTGTCTTTTTTTTTCCTGCTAGACACATATAGGAGCAAGCTGAAAAGGCTTATAAAACAAAATCTGAAGGTCAACCAAAACATCTATGTATAAGTTAAGGAAATCTTTTACCCACGTTATTGCACATTAGATAGATGTTTATTTCCTGTTTTATTAAATGATTCATAATGTACAGTCTCTTGTTTGTCCTTCGTGATATCATCATTCATAAATAATACAAGAGGATCAACACTGTTATGCAAATCAGAACTGACTGCTACTAGGTTCTTCTATCTTCTACGGGAGTGAGGAATATGTGTCTATACTGCTTATATCCTCATACAGAGCTAAGTGAGGGAGAGAGGGGCAACACTGAAATTCCAAACCTCTGCCAGTTCTATGGGACTCCAAGATGGGGTCCAGAGTAGGTGACTCCTTGCATGTGACATCTGTGACTTTTTTGACCAAGATGACAATGATGATGGGAAACTAAAGATCTCGGGGATACAGAAATCTGAAGATAGTAACATGGCAAAAAACTGGCATCCACAGAGGAATGTGGCCAGAGAGAAATCCCCAGGGGTGCGATGGTCTAAGGACTTACTAGAATTAGAATGTCTAACATTCAATTTTAAGCTGTTGGTGTTTCGACAATTAACCCTCCACTTCCCAACCAATACCGACCCACCCACCACACCATCACTGCTCAAAGCATCAGACAGTTCTGTGACACACAAATGTTTGTGGGATAGTGTGAGGAAAATCAAAACAAAGAACTGAGTTTGAACCCAGGTTGGCAGGAGTAAAGGGAAGAACAGTTGCAGGATACGAAATGTGAATGAGTATAAGTATTAAATAATCGTAGAAATGAAGACCCAGTAAACTCACAGAAATCTTGGTGTGATCAATGTAACTTTCAGACAAAAGATGAGATATGGGACTTGAGCTATTTTTATGTAAATCTCCAGAGAAGAGTAATTTAATTGATACACACACACATACATATTCACATGTGTATTTAGCCAATGATAAAATTTCAATACTACAATAGTCATATTATCAATACTTTTTATAATGTGCTATCTAGGGCACCATTTGTAAAACTGTAGACAGGTTTTTATATCACACTAAAGAGCCCCAGGTACTTAAATAGAAATATTTCATTAATCATATACAGTTTTTTCTCTGTGGCTTTTGTTAAACTTTTTACCCTATGGACAACATTGCTTCATCAATAAATTTCCCCAATAGGTTTAGAATTCTCACTTAATTCCTCCTTGATAACAATGAAAAAATTCTCAGAGCGGCTGAAATCCATTTATAAAGCACATATGGATCATTCTGCTATACGAAAGGTTCTCAGAGAATGACCTAGAATACTTATATGAAAACACCCATAAAATTACCTGAAAATCCTTGAAAGGCTGGCTCAGGCTTACCTTTACATGGTGGATCAGACGTTCTACTTCATTCACTTTGTAGGTCTCCAATCCTAGATCCTTGGCTAATCTTAAAATACGATTCTGAGTTGGCCCAACATAAGATCCTCCAAGGTCCACATACTTAACCTTTTGGTTCTGTTTTCCCATGGAAAAAATAAAGGTAAGTATTTGTGAAAAAGTTATTCCTAAGTTAAAAAAGGATAGTACTGAAATAAGCAAATTGGCATTTCACACCTGGAGGTGCTTCTATATCCATGGAAAACTGGATTCTGTTCTCAAAGCTTTTTCATTCATGAGACTTAGCAATTAGTAAATTATTCCCTAATTTAAAGCAAAATTAATTGAACACTGAATAAGCAAGATACTTCTGAAGCCCATCATTCACAATATCATTTGTTTTTTAGTGCCTTAAATTTGTAAGCTATGAATCATTGATAAATTAATAATTCAGGTTAACTTTGATGCACCTTGATACTAGAAGGTAACCAAGAAAGGAAATGATCACTTTTCTTAAGTGGTTTGCTAATCTAGACATTTGAAAAATAGCATTAGGGAAAATATGGTATAATTTGAAACTTTGAGGTTGCTCTTATGTTCAATAGCAAATTTTCTATATGGTTTCGAATCAACTTCACTTGCAATTACTAAGGCCCAACTGAACAAAAAGTGAGCAGGAAAGCTCTCTGTGTCTGACCATGTTTAAGCATAACTGGGTACGTAGTACTCAGGAATACCAGAGAAGGTCGCCTCCTTTTCTTTTCTTTTCTTTTTTTTTTTTGCTTGTTTATTTATTGTCCAGCTCCTCCAATTACTGCCTCCCCCCCCCAAAAAAAAAAGAATGTAACTTTTACAAGGGTGGTGATTTTCTTTTATTCATTTTAAATAGGTGTATTCCAAACACCTATTTATTGGCGCAATAAATTAATGGGCAACAGCTAAGTGTCATAAAGTAAAAAGAGAAGAGAGACAGAAGAGTTGAAGAGGAAGCACATTGAGAGATAGGTTATAGAGTAATTTTTCCTCTCTTGAAAAGATTTAAATGAAATTCAAGACTTTCAGAAGAAAAAATTCAATTTCAGTCCCAATTCTCTCCCCCACATATTTAACGTCTTACCCTAACTGTGTAAGTCCGGCCTCCCACACGGTCGCGGGCTTCCAGAACAACCACACTCAGGCCAGACTCATGCAGAAGTTTGGCTGCTGCCATACCTGGGAGAGAGCACAATGAGGAATTAGAATCAAACATTCTGCAGGGACCCCAGAGAAGCTCTTCATGCTAACACTCAGCAAGAAAAGCCACACATGTGACTCCCTGATACACTGAGCTTATGGGCGGCCAGTGTTTCTCGATAGAGGCCCAAGTTCCAAGTTTGGGAAATCAATTGCTATTTCTAGAACGAACAAAAAAGACTTCATTTTTGGTAAATGTCTCAAATCCTGAAAACATATGCAGTTACTATATAAAAATGTCGATCTTTCGGGACTAACTTGTATGATTATATAACAACACAAATAAAAACACAAGCTCACACTTCAAAGAAATGTATACACCCCAGCAAGGAACAAGCAGTTTAGCCACTGACTTCACTCTCAAGGAAATCAGGAAAAAACAGTTAATTCAGAAGGGTGGGGAGATTGGACTTTCAAAGCATGTGAGAGGAACTAGATTTACTGCTAAAATTAGACTTTTGGAGGTTGATGTAAAACTTCAAAACCAAGGACATAAAATTCAACCTCCTTAGGCATCTTAATTGCCCATGTGATCCATTGCTCTAAACGAAATGACTCCATTCATTCATCCATTTATTATTAATGCAGTCAAAAATACTTAATACATGTCTACTATATTGTCACCACCATGACTTCAGCTTTAAAAAAAAAGGCAGTTTTACACTCATTCAAGAGGCAATTTGCACTCCCATGTTCATGGCAGCGCTTTGTACAACAGCCAAGTTAATGGAAACACCCTAAGTGCCCCAAAACAGATGAGCGGGTCTAGAAGATGTGGTCTATACACAATAAAATATAACTCAGTGATCAAAAAAGATAAACTCACGCCATTTGTGGCAACATAGATGGAGCTGGAAGGGAATATGCAAAGCAAAATAAGTCAGAAGGAGAAAGACAAATACTGGATGGTGTCACTAATATGTGGAATATAGAGAAACTGAATAAAGGGTCAGATGAAGCCAAACTTAAAAATTAATCCTTGAAAGCTATCTATAGAACTGAGGTATGGGAGAGGAGAGAAGGGGTGGGGGAGGGGAGGGACAGGGAGGGAGAAAACAAAGTGGGGAGGGAGCACAATGGACTATGGTGGAGGACTATGGGTGCTTTGCTGGTAGTATAGAAGGGGATACTATACTTCCAAAATACAAACAACGATATAAACCAAGAATACCTCAATACAAAATTCAAATAAAAGAAATAAAAAATTTAAAGATCAATTTTATTGTGATACATTTACATATAATTAACTTTCTTCAATGAGTTCAGTAAGTTTTGACAAAGTACAAAGCTCATTGTAGAGTCCATATGTGTAGTTTTGGGCATATATCCATCTTGGATAAAGTTTCTGACCTCAGAGGCCTTAAATCAGCCTCTTTAAAACCACTCATACAGGGGCCTCCTTGGCGGCGCAAGGGGTTAAGTCACAGCACTATGAAGTTATCAGCAGCCACTGCAGCACCAGTTTGATCCCTGGCCAGGGAGCTGACCCACATGGCGCAGCAGACCTCTCCAGTCTCACCCGCTATTCCCCTCAGGAGTGTATTTCAGTCAATCCACCTGTTCTGCTCCCCACTCTGTCTCTAGTGAATCCTCTCACCACCACCACCCCACACCTCTGGCTTATATCTCAGTTCTTGTATGCATTAGTAAATAAATCCTTCAAAAAATCCACTCATACAGCATTTAGTAAGAGTTGATTCAGATAACACAGCTCTGGAGCTGTCACCATGACGAACTGAATTTGCTCAGTTCCAATTACCTCACTCATTCTATAGAAGACTAAGCAAAACCAAGAAAATGCTAAGACACGTACCTGACAGATACATAAAACAGCTTCTATCTTTCCAAAGTAATAGTTCTGGGACCTTTAAACCCCACTAGTGCAAAAAATAAGATTCCAGTGGAAATATCTCACGCTATAGTGCTCACTGCACTGGAGATGCTGTTCGCAGTGTTATAATTATTCAATGATTTCTCATGGCAGCCGAATGAGATAAGGCATTATTGATATTCCTACTTTGAGGTGAGGAAAGTGAAGCACAAAGAGGTGGCCAAGGGCACATAAAGAGCCAGTGGGTAGTTTCGCCTCTTTGTTGTAACCTCTACGCGTACGCTATCCACAGGGCCTCATAACTGTCCTCTTCACAGATTGCATCTCTCGGTTTAAACTGGGAAAAATTACATCTCAAAAGATATTTTTCACTTTATTTGGATCAACGTGTTTTAAAAACACACTTGTATCTTGTGGTTGATAAGAATCTGTGGAACATAAAATATGAACCCACACAGAAACCATAATAAAAGCCAAGGCTTCATTCAACATCCATTGGTTATCAGACAAGAGGAAACTCATTTTTTTTTGAGGGGTCTGACTTGACATTTCATTATTTGAGTTAATCCATCTTCTCATTTCTCTCCTTGGGTGGAAGACAGGGCTTCATGTTGGTGTTGGGGGAACGGCCCCTAAATCCACAGGTTCAACAGCATGCAGGAGCATTGCCCAAACCAAACTGAGGAACACAGGGCTTGGATTTCTAATTCTAGTTTTCTAATTTTTTTACAGCCATAAAAAGAGAAAACATTTCTATTTAGATTCAAAATTGCAGAAAATTTACTGTCACTTCTCTTATCAGGCATCAGTTCAACAAATAAAACATGAAACAACACGCAGCCATAGTAACAGCTGTTATCAGTGAATACAGAAAGACCCGCTGAGCCTGCTGAGGCTTAAACAAAAGGTTCAGAATGAAATACAACATCACTCCTATAGACCAGCATTTTATATTCCATAAATGGTGCTGTCTTTGAGCAAGCACAGTTACCTAGTAGCATCTGATGCTAAACATAATCAGTTATATAAACAAACCAGTCTTAGCAAATCACTGAAACAGTTCTCTAAGCTCGTGTGCCTTTAAAAGTCATAAACAGAAAAAGACAAAAGTATCTTTAATAGGACAATATAGAGCATACTGTTGAAAATACCTCTCAATTTGTCTCACTAATGTTCATAGGCAGTTTTCAAAATGCTTGTTTGACATCAAATGATAAAAAACCTGATTTGACCCAAATATTGGTGACTGAGGGATTGTGATGGCAATTTAGGAGGTGGAACTTTTAGTGTATCTAAACCTGAAACCGAAGGGGTGGAGTGTGCTCAGGAGGGGACTAGAATTGTTAAGTAGCTGAAAAGCGATTTCCACTAGATGATGGGTGAAATAACTAATGATTTGTCTGATCAAAGAATAAGCAAATGATTAACCACACAGCACCTCCCTGGAGTAAATGGGGTTGTTTTCCAACAGTTCATTTCTATGTCAGTTGTTTGGAACTTTTAACACATTTTCCCATAGAACTTAATGTATTCAGATGTTGATATATAATAATGCATGCCTGAAATTTCTATAATTTTTTTAAAGATTTATTTATTTATACATACAAGCTGGGGTACAGACCAGAGGTGTGGGGCGGCGAGAGGATTCACCAGAGACAGAGCAGGGAGCAGAACAGGCAGATCAGAAATACACTGTTGAGGGGAGCAGCGGGCGAGGCAGGAGAGGTCTGCCGCACCATGTGGGATTCTCCCCGGCCAGGCGTCAAACTCGCATCGCCGCTGCTGACAGCTCCACAGCGCAGTACTTAACTGCTGCGCCACCAGGGAGGCCCTGAAATTTCTATAATGTTACTCCAATAAAAATTATGAAAATAGGGCCTCCCTGGTGGTGCAAGGGTTAAGTCCAGCACTATCAATCCATCGTCAACCACTGCGACATGAGTTCAATTCCCAGCCAAGGAGCTGACTCCCATGGAGCAGCAGACCTCTCCTGTCTCGCCTGCTGCTCCCCTCAGCAGTGTACTTCAGTCAATCTGCCTGTTCTGCTCCCCACTCTGTCTCTAGTGAATCCTCTCACCCCCTGCACTTCTGGCCTACACCCAAGTTCTTGTATGCATAAATAAATAAAAATAAATCTTAAAAAAAGGAAAAAATTATGAAAATAAGTAACAAAAAATGTGAGATGGTGCATTCTCTGGGAAGTCTTGAAATTCTAAAATACAATATGACTATGGAGGAAAAAAATAAAAATCATAAAGCAGCAGAAATACATTTGCCCTAAGAATACTAGCCAATGTATTGGTACTGCTTAAACATTTATACACTCATTTCCTGACACAATGCAACAATAGTTAGAAAAAAAAAAGAAAATAGCCAGAATTCTAACAGCCTGATCACAAAGCATTGAGTACTTGCTCTGGTCTCTAGGAAGAGCTTACATGCAAAGCTCACCCACCTGATCTTCACTGCAGTGCGAGGAGGTGAATATTATTAGCCTCATTTTAAAATGAAGAAGATGGGATGGGGCTTAGAGACATTCACTGACTTGCTATAGAAAAATGACAGGGTCAGAGTTCATCCCCCAACTTGGCTTAGCCACCACCCACAGACCAAAAGGGGAAAAATTAAAAATTTGGCAACTCTATACATTGATGGGTGCAAAATGTCTTAAGGCATTCTTCTCTCCATTTAACTATAAGAATCTTAACATATCAGTTTTTCTCATAGTGATTTTTTTTGCAAGCAGTTTAGAAACAAGCTTCTAATCACTTTGTAGTCTTAACAAGCTAACTAAACTTGAGTTTAATATACAGGATCAATTAATATTTCACATATGAATTATCATTTGGCACTTTTGGAAGCAGCCCCTGTGGGCTCCCGACAAGATCATCTCATTTGATGCCTCCAAATGGTGCAGATTCCATGGTATTGTGGCTCCAAAAGTTTCCCTTGAATGAATAATCATAGCCTGGCACATCTGCTTAATGGTAGATGAATGCTTAATGCCACAAAATTATAAAAATATTGCATCTCTCTTCCTGAGTAGTTTACTTAGAAAAAATCTCATTAAAGTGATAACGAACTCAATCATTCGTATACCTCAATTTGGATTAGACAACAAAATTATTTTAAATACCTAGAAATCAGTGGTGCCCACCATTATCAGCATACTATGATTCCAGTTTTTGGCCATGGAAAATGACTGAGAGTTAGAAACTGTAAAAACTGGTAAGTACATAGTTCAGATAGTGAGAGGGCTTGCTTCAAGGTGTCTTAAGAGAACTGGGGAATTAAGATATGAAAGGAAGGGGAAAATTGGACTCATCTGCCTCATTCTTTGCTTCATCCATCTGTCTCATGCCCTTCATGAGAAAGTCTGATACTTAGCAAAACTTTTAAACTATTTTAAAGTATTAAATTAACTATTTTGAAAACATTTGGAAACAACATTGCTTCCATAAGGACTTCTTCTTCCCCACTTAAAGTTACAAAAAAGAATCTTAACAAAAATTGATGCAATTTACTGTACCTCAAAGCATCTCTAATCTTATAACCCTGGCAGAGGATATAGGCACAACTCCAGGAAGGAAAAAAGTAAAAAACAGGCAAATAGCCCTCATCACTTCAGCCACTCTGACAAAGCAATGGTTTTATGAGGTAATTCTAGAAACAGCAAAGTGACCTTCTGATCAAAGAACTAGAATTCTTTGATATTGTTTAAAAGAATGCTTTTTAGTTATTCAACACAAATGCATGCCCAAAAAGGTCTGGGATAAAAAGAAAAATATCCCTACTTGGAAATTAAATTCATTAAAGGAAAATAGTATTTGTAGGTAGAATGCAAATATGAATTGTGGAACTTTTCAACAGAGTAGAGATGCAGGAAAAGCCATCACTTAAAACAGCTAGCATTTCAAGCCAGCTTCTCTTGCAAGCATTTCGCATGTAAGAATTTACTTTTCCTCCCAACAACTCTATGAAGTGGGCAGATGTAGTCAGGGAAGCACAGAGAGGTCAATTAATGTGCTCTAGGTCACACAGCTAACAAGTACTTGAATCCAGGCAATCTGACTCCAGATAACAAGCACAGCCAGCAACCTTCATATTAAATAGTTTAACACTGAAAGTCTTTCTTTGAACATCACCTATGCTATGCAAGCATCAGGGCTGCTGCTAGCACATCCCACAGCTTTGTGTAAATTACTAGAAGGTGAACTACCATGGTAGGTCAATTTCAGACTAGTGCAAATGGCTAGGCTTGCTGAACGTGGCCTGGATTGCACCCCCTCTTTCACTGCATCGCCAGGTACCCCTGTGCAGGGCTTATGCCATGGCTTTGAGACTCAGAAAGCTTATTTACTAAACGATAAGAATTTAATTATCTATGCTTTGTCGTCTCCATGACATATACAGGTGGCACTCACATTTGTTGAATGGATTTCTCTAATGCCCATCAACAAAGATGACATTTAATTTCTTAGTCAATAAATAAAAGATGGCAATGGTGTCTATGTAAACATAATATATTAAGTATAGTATAAGTATAGTATAAGTATAGTTCTACACGCTGAAATGGAATTCCTGTGGTCACAATGGAGATGATGAAAGATACCTTGACTTTTTCAAAGGGAAAGAACTGGAAAGACAGCCAACCAACAATAACAGACACCTTATATTGGTACAGCACCTCAGTCTCCAATGTTCACACACATTCAGTCCTCAGCCACAACCCAGTGAAGCTGCCATTGCTATTCCTACTTTTCAGATAATAAAATAGAGGCTCAGTGCCATTCAAGGATGTGCTGAGGTTTATACAGAGAGTGATGGCAGAGCTAGTTTTAAACCTGGTCTTGTTACTGTGCCCACTTATGTCATGTGCTTTGCACTAGTCACATTATTTCCTATAATATATAAAGACTTATGTTGTTTAAATAACACTTTGGTGGCAACATGAGTGGAGCTGGAAGGCATGCTCAGTAAAATAAGTCGGTAGGAGAAAGAAAAATATTGGATGGTTTCACTTATAGGAGGAATAAAGAGGAACCGAACAAAGCATCAAAAAAAGAGAGACAAAACTTGTAGGCAAACTATAGATCTGAGGCATCCAACAGTAGAGGGGGAGGGAGCGGTTCAAAGCAGGGGAGGGAGGAACACAAGGGAATAAGGTGACGGTTCCATGTGTGATAAGGTTGCGGGGAAACTATGGGGACTACATCTGATGGGAGAAATCAATTCCTGTACAAAAATGAATAATGATGTAAGAAAAGAAAAGCAACAACAAAAAACAAAACTCGAAGTGTGCCAAGTTTTAAAATGAGAATATTTCCTTATTAAATTTCTTGGAAAGAGTATGTTGATAAAAATCACCTGGAGCCTTCAGCACCCAGAGCCCTGGCACCCTATCATCACTGTATCTTCACAGGAACTCGGAAAGCATCACAGCGCCGCGCCTGAAGGACTGGTCCACTCAACTACTCATTAAAGGCGCTTTGGCCAAACAGTTTCTCCTCCTTAAGTACAGAGTGAATCCTCTTTCCTGAGATCATACTAATTGCATCTTGTCGGAAAATCGAAATAACGCTTGACATAAACCAAACATACCAATGTATACCATCAGCTTGGTCCCCGAAAACCAATGTCTAAAATTACATTGTTTACATCTTGCCCCCAAATATGAAAAAGACAGTTTCCAAGCCTTCTGGGGAGTCCTGTGTTCTGTTTTCTTTAAAACAGTCAACAGATATATAACACAAAAGCCAGTGACAATAGCTTGTATAATAAAGGAGACCTTACAGAAGCCTCAGGCCATGGGATGATTTATGCTCTTGGAAAAGAAAAAAAAAAAAGAGCCATCAAGCTTTCATGAGTTGCTATAGAAACCTTTCTCCAGATGAGGCTGCTATGAGATAGTAGAAGAGAATGCCTTCCAAGGCCTTTCAGAGTATGTCTAAAACCATAAAAATTGTTTCTTCATTACACTTTATATGCAAATGACTGCATTTTCCTACAATGTCAGCAGTGATAATGAGTCTTGTTTCACAGCCAAGCTTTTGTCTTCACCAGTTGTTATTTGAAAAGAGTGAAAAATCTTTTTGTGTATTGTAATTGTGGGAGATAAAATTTGTTTGCACTTTACTTCAGCATGGTCTCCCATGAAAAAGAACACAAACCCAGGAATTATAGCCTTGTCTTTCTCAAGTTTGTGTGTTAGATTATTCATTTCAAAAACACACTATTCTATAAAACCAAACTGTCATTCACCTGCAGCAGTTACCTTTGGGAATTTATTGGAATAGTATAACTAGATAAGCATATGGTTTTTAAAGAATAATGTTCGTTTTGCTTCTTTTAAGTTCTTTTTTTATTGTATTATTTTTGTTGTATTGTATTATTTTTATTGTATTATTTTTGAGATAATGCTGGTTTACAACATTGTGTATGATTTGAGGGATTCAATCATTGTGTATGATTGAAGAGGGATCACACCTCTTCACCTATATGCTACAACACCATGCCCGCCACCTAAACTTCTATAATTCTCCACCATAGTCTATTGGGGACTCTTTTCCCTTTGGTCCCCTCCACCTGCCTACCCTTCTGTGGCTTCAAAAGAACACTGCTTGTAAGTACAAAAGATAATCAGAGGCTACTATGACAATTTCCTTGATTGTGATGGAGGATGAGAGCAGCCCTTCTATGATTCACCGATATGATTTTTAGAATCAAAAACATCTTTGAGGTGAAATGTAAATTTGGAGCAATACTATATCCCCTTCAGCTCACTCAGTAATGTGGAGCCGGCCCAGAAGCTTTGCTCTTGTCTTCACCTGGAACCCAGTTGTGACTCCCAGACAGTGAGCCAAAGGGCAGTCAGCAGTGCACAAGGGCCAAAGTGCAAAGAAAACACGACCTGACTCAAGGACAAGCAGAATATTGCCATTCCGTAGAAAAGCCACCTGCCTAATATGCCACTTCTTGGCTGTACGACGTTGGGCAAAGGTCTTCACCTTTCTGGGCTTCACTTTCCCCCCATCTGTAACATGAGATAATTTTTTTTATTGAACGTTTTAAATTTCTTTTTTAAAGATTTATTATTTATGTATACAAAAGCTGGGGTACAGGCCTGAGGTGGGGGAATGGTGGTGAGGGGATTCACCAGAGGCAGGGTGGGGAGCAGAACAGGCAGATCCACTAAAATACACTGCTGAGGGGAGCAGCGGGTGAGGCAGGAGAGGTCTGCTGCGCCATGTGGGTCGGCTCCGTGGCTGGGGATGGAACTCATGCTGCAGTGGCTCTGGATAGCTTAACCCTTTGTGCCACCAGGGAGACCCTCCTCCCTCCCATAGTAACGTCTTTCCCTCCCCCTCCCCTGCTGGATGCCTCAGATCCATAGTTGCCTGCAGGTTTTGTCTTTTTTGTTTTTTGACCCTTTGTTCAGTTTCCCTATATTCCTCTTATAAGTTAAATCATCAGGTATTTTTCTTTTTTCCTTCTGATTTATTTCACTGAGCATAATCCCTACAAAGAGTTCATAATCCCTACAAAGAGCTCAACAAAAACAAAGCAAACAACCCAGTAAAAAAAATAGGCAGATGAACTGATTAAGTCCCTTCTGTAATCTAAATGAGATGGCATGATTTCATTATCCAGTTGTCTTCATAACTGCAAAGCAACTAACCCCAAATTTTTTCCGTAGAATATAAAATTGGGGTGATATCAATAGGTGTTACATGACTTTTAAGCCCAAGGAAATGCTGACTTAAACAAAGCTGGTTTAGAACAGGCATGCTAAGGCAATTAGGTGTGTGAAATGTCCTCAAGTCTGGACTTATACTGAAATGCATCAAAAAAAAAAAGAGGGATTAATAGGTGGAGAGAGGAAAGAAAGCGGGAGACAATGGAATAAAACGGATGTAGCAACAAAGTTAATTGTATAATCTAGTTGATAGAAATGAGTGCAGACTGCATAATTCTTTGAAAACTTTTATAAGAAATTCTGAAAAAATGTCTTAAATTGGTTCTAACAGTTAGACTGTCAGAGTCTTTAATGAATGCACTGCATAGTTCCCTCAGGAAATGCTATATACACTATTCATTTAATTTTTAGTCTCTAACTCATTAGAAGAAATGTCACCTTACATATTTTGGGAAACATTACCTAAGTAACTTATCCATTGAATTAAAGTGGCTACAACTGGTATTGAGGTTGGCATAGAACCCTCCTTTCAAGAAAAAAAAAAAAACCTCTTCTCTTCCCCCCAACAAATCAAATATTCTCAAGAACATCGTTGTGCTTAAGCTGCACGTTAGCTAGGATTTGATATCCAAGACAGGGTTTGCTTCTAGAAGAAACCAAAGCCTAACAGGAGAGCCATGACAAGGGTGGGAAGAGCGAGATTCTAATACATTCGAAAGAGGAGATTCCTGGGGAGGCTGGACGTGCACTTGGTTTAGACAAGTTATAGAAAACTGGAAAATGGTGAAATGAGAACGAAAAAAGACAGTACCTGATCAAAAATGAGCTAGAAATTTCCTGTTTTCTCCTTGTTTTGGGACACACAAAATAACAAGATTGCCCAAGTGAAGTCAGCTCAAAGGTAACAGAGCAGCGCAAGGCCTGAGGTCAAAGCTGTAACTGGAGCCCCAGGGGAGGGTGAATGGGCTGTACCTCTGAGGTGCCGAAGTCAGCCAGAAGACAGCCAATGAGTAAATGTGGGTAGCACAGTGTTAGGGGTCATATTGTGCTCTCCCCAAATTCTCATGCTCAAGTCCTAAGCCCCATTTCCTCAGAATGTGGCCTGACCTGGAGATAAGGTCTATACAGAGACAATCGAGCTAAAATGAGTTCATTAGCGCAGGCCCTAATCCAGTGTGACTAGAAAGGAAAATTTAGACAGATGCAGAGAGAGAGTGCCACATGAAGATAAAGATATAGGTCTGGGGGATGCCTCTACAAGGAAAGCAATTCCAAAGATGGCAACGAGCCACCTGAAGCGAGGGGCGAGGCCTGGAACAGATTTTCTCTCATACTCTCAGAAGGAACCAAAACGGCTGACACCTTGATCTTGTCATTCTGGCCTCCTGGCAATACATTTCTGTTATTTTTCTCTACCTAGTTTATAGTACTTTGTGAAGGCAACGGCAACAAATTGGAAACTACACGTGGAAATTTTATCATCCATGTTACAGGGACTTCACTGTTCAGTGAACTTATTTGGGACAACATGGTGATCAAAGTCTGAGTTTCCCAGGCTAGGCTGGCAGTTCTTAAGTTCTCAGAAGTGCTGGGGTGTATGGTGGGAAGGGAGGGAGGATGAAAGGACAGAGAGGGGGAAATTTGTCATAGGTACTATTTAATGACCTGGGGGGTGAGGCGTGAGCCCAAATAGGTGTGTTACATAAGCACTTGGATGAGTCTCACGGTAACAGAACTTAAGGATTCGCATCCAGTCTTACAAGCTGTGAGCAGCATAATAAAGGGGCGCCATTTCAGCATTCCACACAGAGCGTTCACTAATAATACATGTACATGAATGATCTAGAATAAAGGTAAGGAATGAAACCTTCTGAGATTGCATTAGGTTGGTTATTCCATAGATCTGAGGCATACAGCAAGGGAGGGTTCTAAACAGGGGACTATGGTTACAAGTTCATGGGTGCCTGTGGGGGTGGGGAAATTATGGGTACCTCACCTATGGGGAGAAATCAAACTCTATCCAAAAATGAACAAAGATATAAGAAAATAGTTTATTAATTTTTTAAAAAAGAAGTTAGTCATTGCCAAAATATAAAAATTTCTGTGCTGCTACAATTTCCATAGTATTTTTTAGAACATCGGATGTTAACTCTCTCATTAAACTCTACTTGAATATTAAATGATTGACAATACCATTTATGAATATATTCAATTCACTGAAAAAGAAAAAGCTCTGGCTTCAGAGTCTGATCGCTTTTCTCATTGTCAAGGAAAAGCTGTGATACAGCCGGAAATGAGAGGTCTCACCCTTCTGGCTCAGGTTGCTCAAGGTCGCTGGGCCCCCAGACCAGGTGGGATAAAGACGGGGTGGCAGGTTAAGCCTATGAACTTGACTTCGGGATGGAACATTCAGAGAGGCATGTGTGGAAAAATGTGCCCTTTAAGATTTTAACCCCTTTCAAATGGAAGTCAAAAAAGGTGGGGGTAACAGTTCAGGCCTTAAAATACTGGCCCCGATAATCCTATGCCAAGCAGGTTCTGTTTTATTTAAATCTAACCTAAAAGATTCATGTTACAACTGTAAGTCCCACCTGTAGACACCTAGACCCAGGTAAGAGTGCAAAGATGTGTACTCATGCTCAGCATGTGAGTGTGCATGTGTGCATGTGTGTGCATGTGTGCACACACAGCCAGGAACATTATCCAAGGGTGTTAATGGGATAAAGGCAGCAATGCAATGGCAAAGGACTTTTTCTTAAATGATGCTTTCACACGTTAGCCTTGGAACAATCCCTCTGGCTTTATTATCCTTGTTGGCTTTTCTGGCGGCAGTCCAGATCTGAGGAGAAAAAGATATCTCCACCACCACGAAGCGTCAGTAATCCCAATAAGGGCTCACTAATTTGCCCTCAAAAAAGAAAAAAAAAAGCCCTACAGGATATTTTAAGAAGTGTTCAGGGCCTCCCTGGTGGCACAACAGGTTAAGCACAACGCTGTGGAGCTGTCGGCGGCTGCGGCGTGAGTTCGATGCCTGGCCAGGGAGATTCCCACATGGTGTGGCAGACCTCTCCTGCCTCGCCCGCTGCTCCCCTGAGCAGTGTATTTCTGATCTGCCTGTTCTGCTCCCCACTCTGTCTCTGGTGAGCCCTCTCACTGCCCCACACCTCTGGCCTGCACCCCAGCTTGTATGCAAAAATAAATAAATCCTTTTTTAAAAAAGTGTTCTACTACTTCAATTCTGATAAAAGACCCTGTTGAAATCCTAGTATTTTAAAAATTCAATGTATATGTAGCAGGCTTTACATCACGGTTATAGCTACTTGAACTTTATTTTCTCTTATTTTTTACTATGATTTTGATCATGTGTTTACATCATTTTAAGATAGAAAGCAGTAGATGCAGGACCTTCCCCTGCCACCAGCACCCCATCAATATTTACTAAGAAGTTCCCTCTAGCGCCTTAAAACAGATTGCCATTCTGTGACATAAAAAAAAAAATTGGAACTCTGGGCAAAGCTGATAGCACAAAAGCACTTTCCTAAAATGGTTGTCTCACTCTGGCCTCTGCCTTGCCCATCTGATAAACTACTCTCATCTCACAGAGGGTGCCAGGTCTTGGGTGTTACATCACCTGGACTTGCTATCAGTTATGGATATTGAGGTTCTGGCAAGATCCCACTTTCATTTCTCATTTCAATTAATAGTTTGAAAACGTAAAAGCAGAGAAGGTAGTGTGACAGGGGAAGATATAAAATAACCTGGGCCAAGGGCTGTGGAGAAATGAAGACGCTATGCACTTAAATCAAATTGTAAAATTCTGAACAGCCATTCCCAAGTTGTAAGAGACTTGGCCTATGAACTAGCAGTTTGCAGCCTCTATTGAAGCTCTATGTGGGCCTCATCTCATTAACAGGGACGTGGCTTCAGCAGAGGGCACTATTTTCTTGGCTCCTCAGTGATTTGTCAGCTTCTTGCATGGATTCAAAGATGGCAGCTCTTCCCCAAACCACCAAGGAAATATCTAGTTTTCAGTCTACTTACAGTGGAGGGATAACTGACAAGCCCGACACCAATGAATAATCAAATCCTATCCATTTTCCAGTTTTTTTTGCTGGTTAATAACTTGGGTACAGGGCCTCCCTGGTGACGCAGCGGTTAAGCGCTGTGCTGTGGAGCTGTTGGCAGCAGCGACAGGCAAGTTCGATGCCCAGTGTGGGGGGGATTCCCACATGGCGCAGCAGACCTTGCCCACTGCTCCCCTCAGCAGTGTATTTCCATCCATCTGCCCCTTCTGCTCCCCACTCTGTCTCTGGTGAACCCTCTAGCCGCCCCACGCCTCTGGCCTGTACCCCAGCTTGTATGCATAAATAAATAATTTTTTTTAAAAAAATAACTTGGGTACAGACACTTACTCAGGAGTTCAAATCTAAAACCTGGGCTTTATCCTTGAATCTTCCGGGTCCTTCTTCCCAGCTTACCCTACATATCCTACAAGATCCAGTGTGACCTGACCCCTGCCAATTTCTTTAGCCTCTTATTCTCCTGCTTCCCACCCCACATACTACACTCTAGCAATACTGACATGCCTCCCCCATGGCTTTTTCCATACCCCACTCTATGGAGAGTTTCTAGGCCTTTGTTCTGCTGGAAAGATTTCATCTAACTCTATCTCATCTGCTCAAATACAGCCCAGGCTCTAGACAACTTCCCCTCCACCCCAACCAACCCCCGGGGTGTATCAGGAGATCCAAATTAAGGTTCCCATTGTTAAAAGTAAGTTACGGGTCCAATTACGACTGAGGTATAATTCGATGCAATCAGCAAAGCGGTGATTTATTGCTAGCTCGAGCTAGGGTCCAAATCAGCCCGGTGTACCGATACAGCGGTCCTGTGGGCAAAATGAGGACCCCGAGTACAGAACTGGGTCAGCTTATAAAGGCAATGGAATTCAGCAAGTCCTAGTGACCTTGGCAAGACATCAAGGATGAGGGGGCCTGGAGCAGATGGTCTGTGCTGTTATCTTTAGGAGTTCCTGGAATCCTCGCCCCAGGCAGGGGGAGTTCTATCTCAAGGTTGCTGGCCTTGAGACTTTCACGGCTACTGGCAGCCTGGTGCCTTGCTGCCACTAATGTTGGTTTTAACCTTTGTCAGTGACCAAACATTCTGAACAGTTTTTAGCATTCTTACTTTTACACCATAACAAAGAATACTTTATCTTTTTTAGATCACTTACAATAAGAATGAGGCGACCTTAGTGGGCCAGGAGACAAGGCAGGTTGAAGCAGAGTTTGCATCCAAATCCATAAGAATCTTTTGGGACCGCCACAGTTAAAAATTTTTCACTCAAATTACTTTTGGAAAGATGCTTTTCCTGTTATTTCATACCAACAGATTGCAGATAGGCTAAAACCTTCCATGCCTTGCCAAAACCCAGCTGGTGGTTTGATAAAAGACTTAACGGAAAGTCCAAACAAGCTGGCAATGTTTGCAAAGACAAGGCCTCAAATGGGACTCAGATGAAATTACTTACATGTTTATTAGGTTCAATTCTTTTTAGGGAAAATTATACTTTAAAAAAAAAAGAAAAGATCATTCTAGGTATTAGTGAGAGGCCTTGGACTGAGTTATCAAGGTTATTATCAGAACAGGACCTGCGACACAAAAATTAGCACTAATGCAAAGATTTAGAGAAAATCAAAATATCCATTGTTGTCTGAGAAAATTACTTCAGCAGTGTCTATAGCCAGGATCCATTCATTCTAAGACATCTGCTAGGTCAAATAAAAAACAAATACAGAAGTTTTTAGTCAGAATTTTAGTCTAAATGCCACGTTGATTGAGTAGAGGGCCTGAACCCTCGACAATATAATTGTCTTATTCATTCTTTATATTACATTGACTTTATATTAATTCAAAAGGAAATTTTAAAACTTTAAATAAAATAACTAAACATCTCTTATATTCTGAATCTGCCACTGATTAGGTGATTACATTTATCCCCTTCTTTAAATCCCAATTTCCTAATCTGTAAAAGAGTGAAAATATTATCCCCTGCCACATTGAGTAGTTGTGAAAAGAAAATGAAGCAAAATACATAAGATACTCAGCACATTGCCTGTTGTAATGAAAATACCTAACAAATATCTGTTCAATTCATAAATGAGCCTGAAGACGTATGTGGCTTTGAAATCAGAAGAAGTTCATTCCAAACCCACTTTTACTTACAATTACTGGCCCAGCTGTTGCTATCTAGTGATGCCAGACTGGGCTTAGAACTCATCATGCCTCTATTTTCCTTTACTTTTATCTCCCTACAAATGATTGTTGACAACTGAAGGCTTTTGACAGCATCTGTCATCCTCCTTTGACCCTGTATAGATGATTTATCTATAGACCAAGTCTTATAATATTGGCAAAAACTCCTAAGTTTCTTATTTCCTCAAACTGTGCATCACAGAAAGAATGGGCCTTAAAGCTCCTTCATAATAAGACAAACGGGTAAATTGTATCATGGATCAAACAAATGCTCTGTGATGATAACATGAAGAGGTAAAGCAATTTTTTTTCTCTGTTGATAACAGAGCACATACTTGGAGTAATCTAAGCCATTTCTGCCTGAAGAAAAAAAATTCTTAGCAGCTCCACTACTACTACCACAACTACCACCACCACCACCTTGTTCCAAGATATTACCATCTTTCCTTTGAACTATTGCAATGGGCTGGCAATTGTTTCTACTCACAGAAAATTTCTGTTTCAATTTATACAGCATAGAGTACCTTTTTCAACAAAATCAAGTTCATGACACTTTCCTGTTATATGTTTTTTATTGAGTTAACATTGGTTTACAAAACTGTATATGATTCAGAGGCATAGAATCACACCTCCTCAGATGTACGTCAACGCACCACACCCACTGCCAAGGAACCCAGCCCTGCACCCATACCTTAACATAATAAAGCCCATGTATGAAAAACGCACAGCCAACATCACACTCAATGGTGAAAGGTTGAACACTTTTCCTCTAAGATCTGGTACAAGACAAGGATGTCCATTTTTACCACTCTTATTTGACGTGGTTTTAGAAAGTCCTGGCTAGAGCAGTTAGGCAAGAGAAAGATATAAAAAGAATCCAAATCAGGAAAGAAATAAACTGTCACTATGTGCAGATGACATGTTAACACAGAGAAAACCCTAGAGACTCCACTAAAAAGGGAATTGAAATAATAAATCAATACAGTAAAGTGTACAAAAATCAGTTGTGTTTACAACATTTACAAAAAAAAATCCCATTTACAATTTCATGAAAAAGGGTAAGACACTTCCCTGTCTTAAATCTTCCAGTGAGTCACTGCAAACAGGAGATTCCTCCCTATTACTTAACTTACAGGGCCCCATGTAACCTTATTCTTGCCCACATATCTGGTCTTACGATCCACTATTTATTCCACTCTAGCCATATTGGTTTTCTTTCTGTTCCTTGAACAAGTCAAAGATGTTCCCACCATAGGGGTTTGCACCAATCATTCCCCATCTACTTTAATGCTGTTCCCCACAATATTTGCATGTTCAACATCTCAGATCTCAGCTAATACCTCATCCCTAGAGAATAGGAATTCCTTGACTTTGCTCCATCACCCCATCTCTTTTATTTTTCATAGACTACTTGCCATGGGCAGTCTTGAACAACACAGGATTGTAGTGTATGTGTCCAATTAAACATGGATTTTTTCCCTGAGGTTTCCACATTTGCAGATTCAACCAATTGCTGATGTCAGTTGGTTGAATCACTAACTGGAGAACCCCGATATGTGGAGGGCTGACTCTCCATTATACTGAATTTTCCACTGCCCAAGTGTCAGCATTAATAACCCCTGTACTGTTCAAAGGTCAGCTGTATTATGTGTATATGCATGTGTGTATGCATGTGTGTATATGTGTGTGCATGTGTGTGCATGTATGCATGTGTGTGTATATGTATGGGTGTGAATCATTGGTTTGTTGTTGTGTGCCTCTCCTTACTAGATTATAAACTCTGTGAGGGCAGAGATCTTACTTGTTTCTTGCTTTATCCTTAGTACCAAGGGGAATATCTGGCATGGAGACATTCTCAAAAAATACTTGTTGCTGGCATGAAAGAACTCAGACAAGTCAGTTTAGCTTTGAAGGATGAAAATGGGCTCATTTTGCAAAGAACTTACCCTAGTGGAGTCACCAGAATGCATTTCTACTCAAAATCTGACTACCACAAAACTTCTTTTAATGTTAATGTGACCACATGGCCACAACTGCCCTTGAAATTTATCAACTGCAAATTTTCTATTCCAAATATCTTTTTAATTACAAATGTAGTACATTTTTTTTTGTCAAGGGAAAACATACCTATGTAGAAATGGAATATTCCACCAGGACAGATATTCAAACAAGGTTCTCAAATTTTGACAGTATAATCACAGCTCCAGACTTGTCTGCCTTACATCTAAAGTCTATAGAGCTCTCTTTAGTCAACAGCAGCATCTGGACACTGGGCAGAAAGGTAAACTGCTTCCTCTGCTGAAGGTCACCAGATATTGATATTTTAAAGAGTTATTTTGAGGGCTTTGTTAATTATTAATTCTTCTGGGGCATTTATATTCTATGCCCACACCATTGGATTGTAGAACAAAAAGATAATTGTTCTATGTTGTATTAGCCAATAACAGAAAGTTCTTATTTATTAAGTGTATTTTAATATCATTCTCTAGCTGAAATGTTGTGTGTGTGTGTGTGTCTGTGTGTGTGTGTTTAAGTACCTTAAACAAACACCCTATGCCCTAGTTTTGACTTGGCAATCAAGATTCCAAGTCAAAAGTTGAAGCCACCTGTAATGAGAGATCAATTCCATCTTGTTGAAAGGAGGTATGATACAGACCTGGGGATCCTGTGATCCTTGATAAACTTCTCCTAGCTGAAGGAGCAAATGGAACTGAAAATGGCAATATCATCACTAACACCCACAGCTGCAAAAATATACTTACAAGTCCTTAGAAGGAAAATTGCACATCCAGAAAATTATGCCATGTTGTTATGTTTTTCTGTGCCCCTTTGCCCCTGAATTTCTGTTTGATTCCACAAATCTTTATTTTAGGGGTCCCTGTACTCTATGTGTTTATTTTTGGAGATCTCCATGTACTTTCTCGGTTTTATGTTCTACTATGTCCATCTGTATCCCATAATTCCTCATTTATTTTGTCTCTCTTTATTGACCCAAATAAAACACAAATAAATATTTATTTTCCCATTTGTGGGCTTCATTGAAAATACACAGAGATTTGGGAGTATCTTAGTAAATATCTGTTTTGAAACCACTGAATTCTCGTGGAGGTTTAGAAAAGTAGTAGAAACACGATACAAATTCTTCACTGAATAATGCCACAAGGAAAACATGTTTGAGGAAGTATACTTAGAAGATTAGATCATTTTAATTGCAGTATCAGAATCATCCTGTGGCTATTGACCATACACCTGGGTGTGAAATCTACATACTGAAAGTGGTTGAGAGGTTCAAAGAAGACTACATGCATTGGAAAGGTGTAATGGCTCCCAAAGACATAGCATTCAAACACCTTGGCTAAAATGTCTCTAGTTTTAGTTACCTATCTGTTCAGAAACACAGGCATAACTTCTTCAAGAAAGAAGACTGAATTCCACCCCATATTCTAACCACAAGTCAAGAAAAAAATGAAATAATGTTCTTTCCACAAAATGTAATTGAATAATAGACACAGAAGAAATGTTCAATCTAGCTAGTAACTAAACATTTAAAAGCTATCATTTTCAACTCTCAAGTTGAGAAACTAAGAAATACCATTTTTGCTGTTAGTTTGAGAAAGATTAGAAAAAGAATGATATTAAATGCTGCTGTAATGAAACAGAGTTGGCTGGAATAGTAACTGGTAAAGCATTTGAGAAAAGCAATATGAGTATCTATCAAAAACCTTAAACTGTCCGTATCTTTAACTATTACTTTATGATTAAATACTAAGAAGATAATACCAATTTCTGGAAATAGTTATCTTGAAAAATCTTTAATGAAATGTTGTTTACAAAAACAATATGCATACACAATGTCCAATAACTAGGTAGTCATTAATAAACTATGCTATGCCTACTTGATACTAAATTATGTTCATAAAGATTAATAATGTAGATAATGAATGTTTTAATATCAGGTGAAAAGATAAGACTGTGTCTGTAATGTGACTATAAGTATAAATATGTGGCACATATGCACACACACACACACACACACACACACACTCACACTCACACTCATGCAGAGAAAATTAATGCATGAAAAAATCCTGAAAGGAAAATACATCCAAATGTTAATAGTGATTATCTTTTGATGGTAAGACTCAAAAATTATCTATCCAGAATTAGGAAAAAATATTTAGTCATATTATATAAGTAGTTTCATTCACAAGATGATTTCCAAGACTCATTGTATAAATTATTGACTTTTGTTAAAGATTTACACATTTTAGAGACTTAAAATCAAGCACTGAGTCACATAATTGCAAAACTTCCCTGTAAATCATAGTCTATTTTCCTTTACATCATCACTAACTGTCCCTATTTCAGAAAATACTGTATCAAGTAAATTGATAGAAGTGGCTTCCTGAAAGTCAAATTTATATCAAATAAAATAAAAATAAATGCAACTATTTGATGTTTTATGAAATTTGCTTCAGTTACCACCTAATGATCAGAATGGGAAAATAAAGATGTAGATTATTTTTTAAGGCTCTGTAGGTGTTTCCTTTAATTGCTTTTTCTTTGAACACCACTAATACATCTTTATTAGATTATCCTGCAAATTTTGGAACCTAATAACATTGCTCATTTGTGTTTTCTAAACTGATGAATATAATGTAATTATTGCTCAACAATTAAGAGACTGAATTTGGCATCACTACCTATAATTCCAGGTTCACTGGCCAACTAAAATACCCCAATGTTCACAGAAAAACTTGTTACACAGAAAAATATTTATTACATGCTAAATATAATATTGGAGTGTTGGAAAAGTCATAACATATTTTTCTCTGTTTTTCAAGCAAAAATGCGTCATGACTTTTCCAACAACCCAATATCTTTAAATATAATATATACCTATACAAATACGGTTTTCGTGAGATGTTGGGACATTTTGTCCAAAGAATCTGTTCTAGCCCCAACCATCTGGGAAAAGCATGTAGGAAAAGTGGGCAGTCCAGCTGGTCAGGCATCTCTGACCATATGCCCTTATTACAACCAGAGATCCCTCCTGTCTGCTTTCTAGTCTCCTTGCCTAATACAGTCGACTTTTCCTCTTTCTAAAAGGCAACACAAAATAATGACTTTGTAGGCTGTGCCCGCACTACGGGGTATCCAAAAACCCACTACAGATCACCTTTTAAAATCTGAAGAATGTGATTCTCCAAAGGTTAAGCATAGACTTACCATATGACCCAGCAGTTCCACTCCTAGATACACACTCAAGAGACATAAAAACATATGTCCACACAAAAATTTGTTCACAAATGTTCATAGCTGCATTATTCACGATAGCCCAAAATTGTAAACAAACCAAATGTCCGTCAACTAATGAACAGATAAGCAAAATATGGTATATTCATACAATGGAATATTGTTTGTCTATAAAAAGTAATGAAGAACTGATGTGCCCTACAACATGGACCAACCCTGAAACCATTATGCTGAGTGAAAGAAGCCAGACACAAAAGGTCACAACTCTGAATATGTTAAAGCCCACTGAATTGTACGCTTTAAATGAGTGAACTGTATGGTATGTGAATTATCTCAATAAAGTTGTTATTAAAAACTTTAAGAAGGGCCTCCCTGGTGGCTCAAGGGGTTAAGTCTCAGCACTATGAAGCTATCTGCAGCCACTGCAGCTGGAGTTGAATCCCGAGCCAAAGAGCTTCCCACATGGTGCAGCAGACCTCTCCTGTCTCACCCGCTGCTCCCCTCAGCAGTGTATTTCAGTCGATCTGCCTGTTCTGCTCCCCACTCTGTCTCTGGTGAATCCTCTCATCCCCTGCACCTCTGGCCTGCACCCCAGTTCTTGTACATATAAAAAATAAATCAAATCCTAAAAAAAAAAACCCACAAGCATAGATATATAGTATGTTGGTGGTTGCCAGAGGCAGTGGGATGGGTAAAACAGGTGAAGGTGGTCAAAAGATACAAACTGCCAGATATAAAGTAAGTCCTGGAATCTCCAGTATGGTGACTATAATTAATAATATCACATTGTATATTTAAAAGTTGTTAAGTTCTCATTACAAGAAAATAATTTGCAACTCTATCTGGTGACTGATGTTAACCAGACTTATTGTGGGGATCATTTCACAGTACATACAAATATCTGTACTGAATCATTATGTGGTACACCTGAAACTAGTGTAAGGTTTTATGTCAATTACATACTCACAGTGGAATATGATTCAGCCATGAAAATGAAGGCAATCTTGCTATTTATGACAATAAGGAACTTATTACAAATTAAAAAGTTATTCTTTCTTCTAGGGAATCCAAAAATAAAATAGAGTAAAATAAATTCTGAAAGACGATCAAGAATTATCCAAGTACTAGGGAAGAGGGAGGAGAGCTAGGGAGTGATTTCACGTGAAAGTAGGGAGGCAGCCGCAGAGAATAGAGTGGCAGGAGATGAGGCTTGGAGATCGGCCAGGTTCAAGTCTGCAATGTGTCTGTGCCACAATCATCATTTCAGACTTTATCCTAGGGCTAGTGGGAGGCCACTGAAGGGCTTGAAGTAGAGGGGTAACTTCATGACATTTATATTTTAGAAAGATTGCCCTGCCAGGAGAAAAATCTGGAAGGTGACATGGCAGGCTATTCACATGGGTGACCCCAGAAGGATTAGAATGGGGTGAAGGTAGACAAATAATTAGCTTTGCCTTTGAATAACTCATTTGCCTCATTTCTCACAATAAGCATTTTTGCAGCTTAAAATATCAAATTTTGAATTTTCCCCATTAAAATCAAATGATTGTTCCCTTAAAATAAGAATAGACTGGATAGATGAACTTTGAAGACATTATGCTGAGTGAAATAAGCCAGATGCAAAAAGATAACTATGGTATGATCCTACTCATAGAAATCTTCTAGAATAGTCAACTTCATAGAGGCAGAAAATAGAATGTAGGTTGCCAGGGGCTGGCTGGGAAGAGAGTGAGGAAGGGAGAATTGAAATTGAATGGGTGCAGAGTTTCAGTTTCGGATGTAACTAAACTCTGGAGGAGGATGGTGGTGGATGGTGATGGTGGTGGTTGCATGACAATGTGGTGGCACAAATGCCACCGAATTGTACACTTTAAATGGTTCTAATGGTAAATTTTATATATATTTTCTCATAATAAACATTTAAAAAATGGACTGGAGAAGGGCTGGAACAGGCGACAAGAGGTGAGTGGGCAGATCCTGGGGTGAGGGGTCCACATGTGGAATCCCAGCTCAGTGGGGCATGGAGACAGCGAGCCCGTGTCTGAGATAGATTTTGAAACTGAAAACATAAGGCTATAGGAAAAAATAAAAGAAGGGAAGTGAAACAGCTAGTATCCCAAAGCAATCCTGGAACAAGGAGTAGTGTTCCACTAGTTGACAAAGGACTTAATCTCAAGGCCCCCTGCTAGGGCCCTGGGGAGACAGACAAAGAAGGGAAGGGAAACAATAAAAGCATGGCTGCCATTGTGAGCAGCTGGGGTTTGACCCTCTGCGGCTCTCTGGGAGACCATGTGAGCCTGATCCCAACCAAGAGGTGAGGAATCTGGGTAAATTATCGTGTCAGCCTTTGGCGACAGCTCCTCCTGGCCCTGTCCTGGGTGGCAGCCAAGAGGGGCTGCAGTAGCCAGAGGCATTCCTCAGGCAAAGACTTGCTGCAGTCACAAGCTGAAGGATCCTATGTAAGGGAGCAGGAGCCCAAGGGAGACGGTGTAACCCCTTCAGCACTTGCTACAAATGCCAAAGATCTTAGCCGGAAAACCGGTCTGAAGGTGGTTCTGTTTCCTGCAACAGGGACCACTGCAGGTGAGAAAGTAAGAGAACTGGGAAAGGAGCCTGGGGGGGGTAGCTAGAGAAATAGGGGGCAAGCAGGAAACTGTGGGCTCATAGGTGTGGCATGAAGGAGTCACACTTGAAAACGGCCAGATAATACCTGCCACACGGAACTGGAAAATCTTTTCTTAGATCTCGGGAGCTATTTTCAAAAAGTGGCATTAGTTAAATAATAGTCTTTATGTTACAGGGCAGCCCTGATAGAAAATGGGGTGCCTGACTGTGGGGCCTCACCTGTGCACTTAAAGGGGACTTATAGTAAGACTTATTTGCAGGCACACACAATAAGATTAATAAAGGGTTTATTTACAAAAGGAGGGGAAATAAAAAGACAACTCGAGGAATAAAAAAGAATAAATTGGTGAATGCTTCCTACCAGTTTTGCTGAGCTAGAATCCCAAGGGCGCACCAAAAACTCAGCGAACCGCCAAGAGCTAGCCCAAGGCCCACAGGTCTCGTTAAAATACCAAAACACCGCTGCTTAACTCCACCCTCAGTCCTCAGCATCCTTCCCTCGGTGATGATGGCATTCTGGGATTCGTAGTCCTAGGTGTCTTGGCTCTCTCTGGCTTGATGTGGGCGTGGGGTCCTGGGACAGTGCCCTTTCCTGAGGACCACCCTCTTACATTTAGGTGCAAACACCTTTATACCAACCACTGTACCTCTAAGGTGCAGGAAGCAATATTCAATGAGAGAAACAACAGTGAGAGAGAAACAAGCTCTCAACACGTGTTTCCACTTTTCACCTCTTTCTGGCTTTCTGCTTAATGGAAATTGTTTAAATCAATATATTGCCCATACCTTCTTATAAAAAGGATAAATTTGTGGAGAAAAAAAACTAAAACTACCCTTCTATGTGTGCAAGTATTATATGTAACAAGATCTTTTAGAAATATCAGGCAGACGTTGTTTCTATGTTTTGCATATGTATTTTGTTTGTTCTGTGCACATACTTGCAAAAGCTTTCACTTTACAAATTACTTAGAGATATCAATTTTCATAGTCATTGAGATCCTCATAGGTTGTATTTGAAAACTATTAAAAAATGAAAACATGATTTGGAGATAGTTTAAATTCTATATGCTAAGATTAAAAAAATATTTTCTAGGAAAAAGTATTCAAACATCTTAGCACACATATATGTTTAAAATTCACCAGTTGGGCCTCCCTGGTGGTGCAAGGGGTTAAGTCTCAGCAGGATGTAGCTATCAGACACTGCAGCACTTTAGATCCCCAGCCAGGGAGCTTCCCACATGGCGCAGCAGACCTCCCCTGTCTCACCCACTGCTCCCTTCAGCAGTGTACTTCAGTAAGTCTGACTGTTCTGCTCCTCACTCTGTCTCTGGTGAATCTTCTCACCACCCCCCCACACCTCTGGCCTACACCCCAGTTCTTGTATGCATAAATAAATAAATTAAAAAAAAATAAAATTCACCAATGTTCTTAATTTTAAATATTGGGTTTAATTTTATGTCCAAAAAGGTGAGGGCAAAGACAAGACTTGCAGGCAGACCACAGATCTGAGACATACAGCAGGGGAGAGGGCAGAAGAAGCGTTAAAACAGGGACCAGCAGAGCGCAAGGGACTATGGTGACGGTTCACGGGTGCTGTGGTGGTGGGAGAATTATGGGGACTACACCTGAGGGGAGGAATCAAATATTGTACAAAAATGAACAACGATATAAGAAGATAAAAAATTAAAATAAATAAATTTATGTCCAAACAATCTTTAAACCTACAGACTCCTTTCAAAGAACTTTATCTACAGGGAAAGGAAGCCAGATTGAAAAGATACCTCTTTACGGAAATACAGAAGAGCCCAATAGGAAAACAAAAATGTTTCATTTCATCAGGTTCTCACAGTTTTCTATTTGCAAAGTGAAACCAGAAATAAAGCAAGCACAGGGCTTCCTTGCCCCTCCCTGGCCTGGTTCCACCAGCCTGGGAGGTCCCACTTAATTTCTGTTCCTTTTCTCTCGGATAAACGTTTTTCTTTCTCTAAACAAACAAAATAATAATAAAGCAAGCACAAACCCCAAATGAGTCTTTTGCCACAAAATATCTTTGCTTCCGCTACCTGATGGTCATCTCAACCTGTCCCATTTCTCAGCTCTCCATCCACTGGAAGTTCAATATCGTGGACTGACAGACTGATTTACCCATGGTAAATTCATTTTCTCCTTGGACTCATGAAATCAGAAAGAAAAAAACAAGAAGAGAAAAGCAGATCACAGGCAGTGTGCTTTGGATGATCTTCCTTTTATCAACATGCGATTTCCTTTCAGACTCTGATTGTTCTTATACACAGCCCAATTTCTGATAATATAAAAACTGTGTATAACATCCTACTTACCCCTTATAAGACCAGAAATATCACACCACCCATGAGTAAGACTAAAAACAATTTGCAGAGGACACAGCACTTGGAAAACCAAACCAAAGCCATCTGAGTATCCATTCTGATTTGGGGTAAAGGTGAGCCCTTCAGAGGTACACAGAGGCTTCTTTCATTGAAAAAGTACTAGCTTTTGTGAATAAGCCAACCCAAAACAGGCTCAGGAAATGTAATTTCACATCATTTCTTGTGTTTGTGCACGTGCTAATCTGGAACTGTTTCCTGGTGGCTCATTCTTAGTACCTAGCATGTAGAAAGTGGGAGAACTATGGGGACTACAACAGTGTAAGAGAAAAACTGAATTATTTAAAAAAAAAAGAAGACATTCACTCAATGTTTTCTAAATGAAGGACTAGCATCATAATTTATCCTTGACTTCAATGTCATACATTTCTCCAATAAAGGTAGAACTCCACATTGGTAGCAATTCCAGATGACAGACCGTGAATCTCGGCTCTAAATCAGCCAGCAGAATAGTGAGAGAAAAAGGAAGTCTCCAGTCCGTTTGGACCCATGTGATGGTCAGCCTCCAGCCTCCTCCACCCTCTACTCCTGATCTGAAGTCTCGTGGGTACTCAGGATAGGTGATCCAGACTAATGGGGCAAAGTACTTTCCCCAGATCCTGTTGACTTCTTGCATCCCAGAAAAAGCCAAGTCATTTAACAGCCTCCACCTAAAACATCACGTCTGAAATTTCATGGTTAGAACATATTGTGACAGGCAGAACAAAAATATAATCAATCACCAGGGTTTAACACATAAAGCAGAAGAAGCATGATCAGGCAGTGGACAGAGTCGAATTGTGATGCAGTCACAACGGAGACATCAGTTAAGCCTACAGGGAGCTCTGGAACTGAGATGGCCCTTTGCAGTTGTCCCAAATTGAGTCATTGAGACCTGGCTTCTAGACATCACTTCTGTTGCGGGAGCCCCCAGGGAAGAGGCGTGCCCTTAGAGGAGACAAATGCCCTCAGCCAAGGGCCATTTCCAGAGAGGAACGGTGAAGCTGGGTAGCCAACAATCTCAACAACTGGACGAGTAACTGTCCCGAGGGGGAATCAGGCAGCCCCGGACAGCCTTCACTATACGCTGCCATTGTAGGAATCTCAGTAAGAAGAGTGGAACTGGGATGTCAGTCCCTTGTTTCTATGAGTGCTTGGATATAAGTTTCACATATTTAAAGCTCTATTTTAAGGAAGAATATTTGAATTGGCCAGTTATCTCTCTCAAAATTCTATCACTTCAGATCCTCGAGTCCTAAACTTAAGCTGCTGTTCTCACCCAGATGAATTTGACTTTCTCAATATCTACTACCCCTCAGAGCACCTCTTCTTGGTGCACCCCTCCATGATGGGGACACGTATTACCCATCTGTATATCCCTAACCCAATGATAGGTAAATAAGGTACTTGATAATGGTTTATTGAATGAATCAATCAATAAACCAACAAACGAGCAAATGACTTATTTTTCCTGCAGAAACAGCAAGATAGGAAAACACATTTGATAAAACAAAGATAACTCAGTGCATGCCTTTATGTGTGCTTATTGTCAGGACTTAACAAGGACTGTTTGGTTTAGACTAACTGGCAGAGCATAAAAGGGCTATTCTGAAACAGTCATGTGTATCTTACAGGTCTCCTAATTAAACTAAAATTTATCATAGGATTTGAATGCAAATGAGAGGAAACTAAGCTATAAAACATGAAACAGCTGTTTGATCAGCTGTTACAATAGACTGTGGACAAAGGCTATATTCGTGTTTTATCTAAGTGAATAAAAACAATCATAGAAATGGTTTCTTTTCTGTACTGAAACAGAACATAATTATTTAATTAATGACATCAAATGTCTAGAAGCATCGGACAAATGGTATCCAAAAAGATTTAAAGTATTATTTAAAGAAAACAACCACAACAAACCATGGTAAGCATAAAGCATTAATTGCAAAAATTGTTTTGTCTGCATATTGTAGAGGGCAAAATATACTTGCTGCCACTGAAATTTTACAAAACTGAAGATATTTGTAATTTCTAGTATCTAAAACTTCAGTCAATTGCAACTAAAAACTGGTGAATAATCATGGTCTTCTCTATGTTTTGCCAGAGCAGTAAAAATGTTGGTTTCCTATTGAAGTTACTAAAAGCTCAATATTAAAATTTCACTGCAATGTAAAATGGTAAAACTTTCTTGGGTTGACAATTTTTGCAATGCTTTAAAGGGATACATAGCATGTATTTCTAGAATTCGCCTAAATAATCAGAATTATGCTCATTGGTTAAGTGCATATTCATAATAGCTTTGTTTAAAATAACTTGAAAATAACACAGGTGTTTAGTAATGGGAGGCTGGTTCAATAAGTTATAATACAATCACATGATATCAAGATTGTATGAAAGAAGCACACTTGAGACATGCTTAAACATTCATGTTATTGTTTACTTTAAAAGGGCTACCAACAAGCACAGTAAATACAATAGATGGCTTGCAGAAAGAAAATGGAGGTGGTATAGTAACAGCAGCTAGTTTTTGTGGGGTTCAATTTTAGATAATTTTTTTCTTGTTTATCTATAGATTTTCACAAAAAAAATGTATTATTTTTGTAATTCGTGTTATTGAAAATTCCCACCTCTTAAAACAAATCCCTTAAACTGTAAAATACCCAAAAGAATGTGATTTCATCTTCATTTATACCAGAGCCCTTTCTTCCTAAAAGCTTATGAGGAAATTTTGGTTATTAATTAATTCAGTTTTTAATTCTTTATCCTAAATTATTTTTTAAAAAGGGCTTCTTGATTAATGAAAGTTGTTGTAAAGAGCTTTTGGCTTTCATGTAGAAAACTAGAAAATAACCCAAAGAAGTGAGATAAAATGAAAGTCATAATTCTAAAGCCACCATTTAAAACAGAAACACGACTTGGATCACAGGAATAAAAAGTAGTTCCAACTCTAAAAGATGAGGTCAGGATTCCAAAGTTCTTATAAAAGAATCGTTGGAAATGCTTGAGAGAGAATTCAAAAGGGAGGATCATTTAGGGTGGAAAGAGAGCAAACGAGACTGAGGACCCAGTAGGACACCTTTGCATTGTGCAATCCTGACTAATGTTGATGATGATAACATTAATGGTAAGGACAGAGTAAAAAAAATAGCATAGGCAAAGGATGACTAATATAAAATTGAGAGCTTCAACTTTCAACATGAAGTAGAAATTAATTAGACTGTGACATTTAAGATGCCATTAAGCAGAGACTATGGTAACATGACTAACATTTGAAAGGTCACACCTATCAGCAGATGCTGTTGTGCCCTCTCTCACAAAATGACAGGTTTCTAGAATAACTTCCATATAACAAATAGGAAGAAGTTGATATTGCCCAAGATGTGTGTCTGTCTTTAGTAAACTGAGTAACAACCCTTGGGTAGAAAATCTCTTTAATTTTTTCAAAAAGGAAAATTTTAAATACAACAAATCCTTCAATTCCAATTGCAAAACTTCAGAGGGAAAACACTAATTATTTTTTTCTGATACTTCTTTTCTCAGCAAAATAGAAAGCGAAGAAGTGTGTCTTTGAAGACCCTTGGGTTCTTGCCTCTCTCCTCCCTCTGTGTCTCCAGCAGGCAGAAAAATCCAGTTCATCAAAATCAGTGAATCACCTCCACCTGTTCCTGAATTTCTACCCATCTCTTGGCTTCCCTGGCTCTATGGTTGCCTTCCTTCATCAGTCAGGAACACAGCTGTCCACTGTACCTTTACAGCGAAAGTTCTTGCAAGCTGGTCATAGATCTGAGGCATACAACAGGGGAGGGGGAGAGAGGGGCTCAAAACAGGGGAAGGAGGACCTCCCTGGTGTGCGGGGTTTAGTCTCAACGCTATCAAGCTATTGCCAGCCACTGCAGCAGGAGTTCAGTTCCCGGCCAGGGAGCTGACCCACATGGCGCAGCAGACCTCTCCTGTCTCTCCTGCTGCTCGCCTCAGCAGTGTATTTCAGTCAGTCCTCCTGTTCTGCTCCCCACTCTGTCTGGCGAATCCTCTTACAGAACCCCCCCACACACACACACACGTCTGGCCTACACCCCAATTCTTGAATGCATAAATAAATAAAAAAATTAATCTTAAAGAAAAACTAAAACGAAATAGGGGAGGGAAATACACAAGGGACTGCGTGAGGGTTCCCAAGTGCTGTGGTGGTAGGAGAACTACAGGGGCTAGCCCTGAGGGAAGAAATCAAATACTGCCCCAAAATGAATAATGATGTGAGAAAATAAGCAAATAATAATTAAAAATGTAATAAAAGTATAAAATGATCATTTTTTTTGGAAACAAAGTTTTCAATGCTTCGCTATTTCCAACCACAGAGAAACCTAGCTACTCATTTTGACTTTCAGTGTCTGGTTGTTTCATCCTGCCCTCTATCTCCTAAATTTTGTATCTAAATAATGTATATTCCAATCTTATTATTTTAGCCTTGCTGTATGTTCTACTTTGCTAGAAATAGAAATATCACCTTAAATGGAACCTAAAGCCCTATGCTTTATAATTAGCACTCCTCTCATCTTTAAAGCTGCTTTCTTCTTTATCCACCCAAACCTTGACTGTTCTTTAGAAACTATTCAAATTCTACTCCTTTAATGTTCCTCAGATCTTCAATGATTTCTTCTAATGAACTTAGCCCTTGGGTCCCACAGTACAGAACTCAATTATATCATTTGCAATCATTCCTTGTTGCTTGTATTTCTATCCTTGTAACTCCAGTTGCATTTTAACTTGCTCTTACGCTATATCTGTACCACCCTTCATTAAATAAAGGCAGGCCATAATTAGAAACATTGCCCACTGGGAATTGATTTTCTACAGTACCTGTGTTTACTGAGTTAACTGAGGGGGTTGAATGGATCCATTCTGTGCATTCGAGTATTAGTGATTTTTACCTTGCACCTAGTATTGGATTAGGTTCTTGTTCCAATTGTACTTCCTCCTACAGTTAGCAGTAATTTTATTCAAAAGGAGTGTCTATGAGGCCTTGACTCAGTCCTTTGCCCTCCTCCCTCGGTCTGCTTTTCCTTGTACTGAAAATTAGGTAAAAATTTAAAGATACTTCCATCTTTGGTCACCAATGATTCTATTAAAGCAAACATTTTGTGGGCCTCCCTGGTGGCGCAGTGGTTGAGCGCTGCGCTGTGGAGCTGTTGGCAGCACATGATGCAAGTTCGACGCCCAGCCGGGGAGAATCCCACATGGTGCAGCAGACCTCTCCTGCCTCGCCCGCTGCTCCCCTCAGCAGTGTATTTCTGACCTGCCTGTTCTGTTCCCCGCTCTGTCTCTGGTGAACCCTCTTGCCGCCCCACGCCTCTGGCCTGTACCCCAGCTTGTATGTATAAATAAATAAAAATCTAAAAAAAAAACCCCAAAATAAATAAAGCAAACATTTTGGCTCAGAGGAGATTTACATTATTTGGATGTTCAAAATCAGTAAGGAATTGCATGCCATTACACCTCCTCTCCTACGGGGAATAATGACTTCTACTCACAGACACTACTAAAGAGTCAAGCTTAACTTAGGGCCCTTGCAAAATGGGAATGCTGTACGTTTTAGCTGAACAAAGCTCCAAAGCTTTTCTGTTATTGAGATAAAAACACTCATCCTGAACATAACTGCTCAATTTGGCTCATTTTTTGGACTTAGAAGAGTATTTGATTTTGAACATTTCCAGGATCCCCTCAGTTAAAAGTACTGGCTATTGACTTACCAAAAGAACAAACATTAACATTTATAGAGCATTCCAGAAGTTAGCCCCGGACCACTCCATAACTGAGAATCTGGAAGCTGGGGAACTAACCCAAGCTATGTGGTGAGGGGCACAGGTTAGATTTGAACCCTTATCTTCATCCCTGTAGTTCCTGCATTTAACTTGTTATCCTGCCTCCTCCAGGAAATTAAGGGTTAGCTCTGTTTTTTCAATAGATTCTGGTTGTGAGACTTACCTTCTCTGGGTTCAAGGACTGAGAAAAGTCATGATCCTAATCAAGGAATTACATCAATTTAATTCAATTTCTGGGTGTACTGGGGTACTGCCTCTTTTGCTAAACACCAGAAATAGGGAGATAAATCACACCAAGTCCCTGATTTTGAGCAGCCTATGGTTAGGTGAGGTTGCACAGATACTTACACAGATGTTTAAATTAAACGGAGTAAATGAGATGTGGTGATAGAGATTTGCATGGAGCACTCTATGAGTAAAATGGCCATCAACTCCCAAGACAAAACTGAATTTCGTGGTGGTTCTGGTACAGACCAGTTGATGTGTACAACCGTACACATTTCACTAGTGAAAAGTGCTGTCTGGGATCTCTCTGGTGGTGCAAGGGGTTAAGTCACAGCACTGTGAAGCTATCTGCAGCCACTGCAGCATGAGTTCGATCCTTGGCCAGGGAGCTTCCCATATAGTGCAGCAGACCTCCCCTGCCTCGCCTGCTGCTCCCCTCAGCAGTGTATTTCAGTAGATTTGTCTGCTCTGCTCCCCAGTGTCTCTGGTGAATCCTCTCACCCCTCCCCCCATCTCTGGCCTACACCCCAGCTCTTGCATGCATGAATAATAAATGAATCTTGAAAAAAAAGTGCTGTCTGACATCTGCCACTGTACTTCTTATGGTCTTGTCACCTGCAACAATTTCATTATTCACAAATTGTAATGTTATTAGCAGAAGTTCTAATTCACTGTTATTAGGCAAGTGCATATACATATATAACTTGAATTTTGACAGGAATCTTAATAGAAACATACTAACATTGGAATTTGCTGATAACACACTAGTTGTTATTATTGATATCTGGTCAAACGACATTTGACACTAAAACATTATATGGATTTTACAATGTCAATGGAACAAGGAAATGCTACTGAAGTTGAAATCTTCGAGCAGTAAATTAAAAACTAAATTATCTTTTCAAGTTCACAGGAAAAATCTGACGGAAGATCCACCCTTGCATTTATTGTCCAAAATACAGGAATCATTAGAATAGTTGATTTTCAATTACAAAAGGCAGTATTTTTAAATAAACTTTGATGACAAACATTTCAGTTGCATAAGATCACTTCTTTATTGAAATCTTCTCAATGTGTATGACTTTGTCTTTTTCTTGTATGTTAATTTTATTTTAATTTTTAATCTTTTTTATTTTTATATAATTTATTCATTTATATATATTTTACATAATTGTTCATTTTTGTATAATGTTTGCTTTCTCCTCTCAGGTGTGGTCCCCATAGAATTCCCACCACCAATTCACCCCTGCACCATCACTATAGTCCCTTGTGGTCTTCCCTCCTCTGTTTTGATCCCTCTCCCTCCCCTGCAGAATGTCTCTGATTTATAGTTGCCTGTTACTTTTTTATTTATTGTTATTATTTTTTCTCCTGATCCCTTATTTGGTCCCCCTATATTCCTCCTATAAGTGAAACCATCCGATATTTTTCTTTTTTCTTCTGACTTATTTCACTGAGCATAATCTCTTCTAGCTCCATCCATGTGGAGGGTCCTCAAACTGCTAAAAATGGAGCTACCATATGACCCAGTAATTCCACTCCTAGGCATCTACCCAAAGGACACAAAAACAATAATGCAGAGGGATACTTGCACCCCTATGCTTATTACAGTACTATTTATAATAGGTAAGATATAGAAACAATTCAAATGCCCCAAAATATATGACTGGATCAAGAAGATGTGGTGTATATATACAATGGAATACTATGCAGCAATCAAAAAAGATGAACTCAATGTGTATGACTTTGTAGCCATACGCATGTGAACAAATGATAGCAAAACAAATTTTAAATTACTGTTATGGAGAAAATGGCTGTTCTGATAATGGGCAAAGGTTAAGAGACTGGAACTAGCATCTCCTGTGATGACAATTTCATTGAGAGCAGAAAAAAATCAAACAGGGAAACTTATGCTAAATTGAGTAAGAGTGAGGTAATTTTAATATTAACACCTGCTTAAAGCAAATGAATTAAAAGTCTTCATCTAGAAATGTGTTCTGCATTGAGTTTCTGACATATGCATCATTAAAATATATATTAAAAATAGAATTTAATCTTTTTCTTGAAATTTAGCTGCTGGCTTGCTTACATCATCTGTGTTAATAAACCATAATAGGCCAAAAAAATAGGTATGGGAAGTAGTATCCGTGTTACAATATTGTGTGTGAGTGTGTGTGTTGGTGTGTATGTGTGTGTGCATGCGTGTGTGCTCATATTTGTGTTCACTAACCACTTCCTCAACCCAAAGCTTGATAGTGGAGTCAGCTGGCACAATGGCATTTCAGACTTCCTAAAGATTAGAGGCCATTTTGTTAACCAGAATAACAGTAGCCAAAATCTACTGTGTGTTTTCCAGATATTAATTAAGCCTCATTCTGATCACTTTGCAAGCATTTTCTTTTTTAATCCTCTCAATCACTTTATGAAGAAGATGCCATTATTATATCCATTTTTCAGATGAGAAAACTAAGGTATAGAAAGGTTACCAGTTTTACTTAAAGTGGCATAGTCAATGAGTGGTAAACCAAGGTGGATGCCTGTTAACTTCCGCGCTCTCCCATTGCCTCTATACAACACAGAGCCTAGGCCTCAAAACCCAGTCAAAAGAGAAGGATATTATTGTTACTGATAATGGCCAAGCCCAGCCTTAAATCTACCTCAGTGACCTCTCATGACATACAAGTACCTAAATATTGGGTCTCTAGTGGCACCAGGCTCTGCCCACACAGCCCACCCATCCAAACCCTTGCACCATTGTGCCCCAGGTCCTAGAATCAGGTAGCAAGAACAATGCGGTTTTGTCCTTCTTAACCCTCACAGAACTGCTATGAAAAGTCAAGCTTCTGACACCTCACCCAACATGCAGACAGTGTTCAACATGCTAGTCCTTTATTTATCATTAACAAAGAGTTGTTATTATTAAATAAATAATAACATTAGTTATTAATACATTTACTATTTATTATAATTACGACAGCAGTGAGGTGGCTGACTGAAGACCAGGTAAGAATCGGAGTAACAGTCAGGCTGCGCAGATGCCCAGATACAGATCTATGGTTTCCAGAATTTCTCTTGATAAGGCACAACATGGGCCTCACAGATCCTCAGGAACACAAGGGACCATGGAGATGGATCACGGGTGAATTGGTGGTGGATTACCCAAGGGGAATGCAAAATGTAAAAGACGTAAATAACAATAAAAATATATATTATAAAAAAAACAAACAAACAAAGGGGTGGGGGATGGACTGCATCCACACAGGCCCCTACCGGTGCCACACAAACACCTCCCAGTCTGTTGCCACTTTATAAATAGCAAGAAAAAAGGATTGTTTGGTGAAGAGGAAAGAGCGACTGCACAGATATGCCTGCTTCTGCTTCCCCAGATGAACAAATCCTAGAAGCTAAACAAGGATATATTTAACAAAAGGTAGTGTATCCCAACTGCCAGCTGAAGCCATAATGGCCACCATCTTCAGTGTGTTCTAGCAATCCCAGCGACAACCCTCTCTTCCAAAAAAAGGAGTCTCAGGAGGCAGCTGGAGAACAGGAAGGTGACAGATTTCAAATTCCATAAAGGGTAACTGTAGGAAATGGTATCACAACAAGTTTGTGTGACCTAAAGTCCAACCAGTTTTAACATCACTGTACTGCCTCTCTAATGCCCTGGGCTTGACTGGGATAGACGAATTTCCAAGCACTTCTCAGGAATCTTCTCCATCTTTCCTCATCGAAGGTGAGGAGACGGTTTTGCCCTATACACATGGGTCATACCTGCCTACTGCACCCCTCAACTCGCAGTCCATGGGTCGCCTCTGACACTCCCTGCTTAGGTCAGTCCCGCCACCAGGCAGCACGAGTGTCCGCCTGCTCACACAGATCACCTGCCAGCTGGTGGTTACAATTTGGAAAGCTGGTTGCAACTCTTCCAGAATCTCAGCCAAGTACCTGCCACCCTCAGAGGGCCAAATCTCCTCTCTCAAGCCTGGAAAACTTTTCTGCTTTATTTCCCTTTTTTAGCTTTTATTGGAGCACAGAGCAAGAGTCATTTCAGAATTGCAAGAGAGATAGTTTCCATGGTTCCACCAACCCAAACACTAAAACTGAGACTCGGGGTAGAAGCAAGCTGCTTCCATGTGGGAAATGCCGTTCCTCTGCCAAGTCTCCAGAGATGACCTGCTCCTTAAGTGAAAGGCTGCAGTAGGCAGGCATCGCCATACCACACACACTTCTGAGCAAACTATTCCACAACTGCCTTGGATTTTTTCAAACACCATGTAAGGAAAATTATATAGGAAAGGAAGGAAAGTTATATATTAACTAGCTGTATCCCAAGTACATCTCTGTTTATCCCAAAGGGAGTGATTAAAATTTGCTGACAGCTTTAAACTCTATGAGGGAATAGCCACAATGTCTCAAGTTTAATAATTAATAAGGTTTTAAAACTGGAGTGAGATTCAGACACTTTTAAACTTATGTCAGTTTGTTGGTTAATTCTAAAATTCCCATTTCACCACTTTCTCCATTCCCACTGTTATTTGGCAGGAGAAACAAAAGGGTTGGCAATAAATAGATGTGAATTTCAAATCCAATTAATTGCTACCTTGTTAGTGTAATGTTAAATAAAATTCATTAATTCAACACATTTATTGAGTGCTAACTGGGCCAGGCAGAGCTCTGAGGCTGGGAGTCAAGGCTTAAAAACTAGTGGATGAGAAAGACATTGAATGAGTAATTACACTAATAAGTGAATAATCCGAAATTCAGAAAAGAATCAAGTGGCAGAAGAGCGTTAAACAGAGGCACCCAGTCTACCCTGTGAGACTAGGGAAGGCTGCCCTGGGAAATGATATCTGAGCTAAGATCTGAGGTTACCAAGTGTTTCTCAGTTTCTCAGTTTCCTCATCTCTCTCATCAAACCACAGAAGACTGTTATCTCACCCTCCCTGTGTTGGAGGTAAACACCCTTTCTTCCAGTTATGCCCTCGGCCTCGTCTCTTCTCTCTACACTCTTGGTCTGGGTCATTTTACTTCAGTGACTTCATAAAAACTTCTTGTCACTCACACATGTATACCCCACATTTCCAACAACTAAACATCTGTCCTTGGGTTCCCTCCCAGCACCTCTATCTTCCCCCAAACCTGTTCTTCCTCTTCTTCACATCCGTTTTTTCCCTAACACCATCACTGGATTTCTGTCAGGTGATGCACGTCGCTCTCTGAATGAAAAGTCCTCAATTGTTCATTGACCACAGAAGAAACTAAGCCTTTTGGGGATGACATACAAGGTACCCCATAATTTATCACAACTAATCTTTGTTCCTCCAGATTAGTCACCCCCAACTCTCCACAATGAAATACTTAAGGTTTTTCGAACATACTACCATGTTCTCTCACAAGTATGTGATTTTATACAAGCTGTTCTTTAGTACAAAATGCTTTCTTCATCTAGTCTCCTACATGAAGGCACATTCATCCTTTAAAACTTTCTTTAAATGTCACCTCCTCCGTGAAGCCCGCCCAGATTTTCTCAGAGATCAACATTCTCTCCAATTACATTACCTAGAACTTCACGCATATGCTACTAAAGCATCTATCCTATGTCACTAGTATTAACTGTATATTTCTGTCTTCCACATTAGCTTGTGAGTACCCCAAAGGCAATGACCTTGTATAATTCATATTTTATTCCCTCTGGGATAAGATGTGAGATAGGAAGCAAATACTCACTGAATGAGTAAATAATGAATTAATGAATGGCCCACTATTGTGGCATGTACTGCTTTCTACCTTGTATTATCTTTGTTTTGGTAGCTCATCTCCCTTCCTCATCTCTCTTCCAGGACCAAAACAATGAGATCCACTTCTGCCTACCCTACCAGACTACCTTAATGCCTATTATTTGAATAAATGAATAAAACTCTTGTAGGACTTTGTGTCACATGTCAGACTTTGCAATGCTATTTTCACATACATTGTTTTATTTGCCCTTCCCGTTGACCCTATAATCTAGCTATGATGAATTGGTGTAATCCTCATGTAGCAGGTAAAATAACTGATTAAGACCCTGTAACTCTGCATCCTCGGTTTTTAGAAATGCCTATTCCATGTAATGTTCTTGACAAAAGACAGATCTACTCACCAGTCCCTTGTTTTGAGAGTTTGGGGATAAATATAGAGCTTTACCACTGCTTGTTAAAATAGCTAAATCCTTATCCACTCTTCCCGGATGAGTTTAGCAGGAATAATTTCAGTGAGTTTGGGGTATGAATCAGTAAGGGAAAAATAAGGGAGAAACTGAAGGATCAGAACCCATGAGGCATATTTTGGGCAAGAAAAGGACTTTGGGGCCCTGGAAAGAGAACCTTCAACTTCAATAAGATAGGGTGCTGTGGAAGGCAGCATCAAGAATGAGTTACTAATAATTTCTAAAACACGTAAATAGAACGCTTTTAAGTCCAAGTTCCTCTAGGAGAGAAGATGTCACAAATACTGAAAGAAAACGTGGGCAAGGTTTTGTGCTTAAACGCATGCATCTGTGATCTGACCCAAAGGTGAGGTCGGCTGGAGTGTGGGGAGCAGCACAGGACCAGGGGCTGCCCCAACACCCAATGCCTTGATTTCCTCACCAGGCCCAAGAGAGCAAGGGCACCCATGCCCTGTCCACCACACAGGGAACAAGGCTGAGTCCCGCATAGGGCCAGTCTTAGACAACACATTCACGGATGTTGGAGAGCGCTAATTATTGCTCAAGCGCCGGGAGGAACAGGGTGTTTGGCCAGAACAACTTCAGGGGTCTGTAGGACTGGTGGCTCTGGGAGCATTAGTTACTCCCCCTCACCCCAGTCCACAGGATCAGATCAGCCTGACCCTCCTCAGAGGGTGAGCTTCCCCAGTTACTCCATGCCTCTCTCCTTCTGGCTTCTGGCTTTGGGGGGCCTCTGCTGTGCATACAGCCTGTGTTGGAGAGGGTAGTCTGTGTCCCCTTCCTGCCAAATATGGGCTGGGTCAGACAGCCAAGTTTCTCCACCCTAACTCTGCTGGGTGACGTGGCTACCCCGCACTGGGGTGGAGAAGAGGTATTTGCCAAGAAGGCCCAGCAACCCCACACAGACCCCTCGCAATCGCAGGCCCTCAGAGAGTCAGAATCAGAAGGGTCTTTGGCAATGGATGGTTCAGGGATCCAACCCCTTCCTCTGTCCCCGGAGCTGTTCCAGATCGTTTTCCTGGTACCAGCAAAAATTCTGGTACCTAGCCAGCTCCAAGCAAGTGTCCAGGTCGGGCAAGAAAAAACAACTGACATTTGACTTTTATGCCACCCCATAGGAGTCGCTAGCCTCCCTGTCCCCTATCCCCTTGCTCCGAAAATTCCAGCAAGCACGGGGTTGGCAGCCTTCTGGGGAAAGTTCAAAGTCTGACCCCTGCCCTTCAACAGGCTTCCAGCCCCAGTTGGGTTTCTGTCCAGGGGCGCATCAAATCCTATCCCGATGGGAGGGCTCAATTCGCCGCACTCAGGACCGCTAGATTCCCGCGGGTGCACGGAGAGCCTGGGGACTCCTGGCAGCAACCGCCGCCCCACCGCTGCCCCGCGAGCCTCCCCCGGGGCAACCACCTGTCTCAGCGCTGAAGGAGAAAGGAGGGCGCGCAGCCACGACTGACCTGAGATGCCGCCCCCCACCACGACCACGTCATATTTGTTGCTCATGGCGGCTTTCCTGCTCCGAATAGCCTGGCTGCCCGCTGCTCCGGGTCTCGGTCTCGGCCCCCGCCCGCCGCGCTGCCCTGCGCACCAGCACTACCGCGGAGCCGCTATATTGCCCGCCTAGGGCGCCCGGGCGCTGAGCCCCGCCTGCTGCCGACGCGCCGGCCGGGTGGAGCGCTCGGCCCCCGCCCCCGCCTGCAGCCTGCAGCCCGGACCTGGGGGGCGGGCGCCCGGTCGCAGAGGTCTCCTGGGGCCGCCTAGAGTCCCTCCAAGGGGCACTAGGACACAACCCCGGGCCTCCTTCACCCCTTCAGGGCATTTCCCCATCAACTGCTCTCCCTTCCCTGCCCCCTTTCCCCTTTTGAGCTATTGAGTGTGGGGGCTAAAAGTATGGCAGAGTGAGGTAGCTTCTTCCACTCCCCAGTATGGAATAATCCAGGGGATAGCCAGGTACCAGATACCATACTAAGTGCTTTATATGCGTGTTTCCAGTTCAGCCTTAAAACAACCCATCTTACAGATGCAGAAAGCGAGGGAGGTGAAGTAGTTGGTGAGGGGCGAAGGTAAGATAAAAAGCCCAGAATGAAAAACAATAGCCAGAAGATTCCAAGGCCGCCTTTGATCCACTACACAGTGTTGCCATTTTTGTGGCATCTGCTGGAGTGGGATTCCCAGCCCAGCTCAGCCTCATTCCAAACAACCATTTCTTTCCCCACCCCTGCCCTTAGGCCTGCAATTAACTAAGGCAGTCTTTGCTTAGTATTGCAAATGCAGGGTTTAAAGATAATCTTAAATTGCTTAGTTTCGCATGTGAGCAAAATAGCCAAGGGCTTTTGGAGCACCCTATTGTAGAGCGGCTGGAGCAAGAACCCAGGGAATCCGTGGTGGCAAAGGTAAGACCTTGGGTAGGCAGGGTGGAATTCAGAGCACCCCTGAAACAGCAACGGGAGTCATTTATGGCCCTGGGTTGTGAAATCAGGGACCTTGGCTTTACCAAAGCTAAGGGTGACTCAACAAGTTAACAAGTATTTAAGCTGAGGTGACTCCAAGGAAAACAGGTATTTTTCCAGAGCACTTGAAAAACCACCGCTGTGAAGGGTAAGTGGAAAGAAGCAACGTAGGGTGACTTATCAAGAAATAATTGTGTGAAATATTTCTTTTCAGCCTAGGGAAGCTGCAGCTCTGCTGGAGACTGGTTTGGGGTCTGCACCAATGGGAACCTAGCTAGAGAAAACCACCTCATCCCACCCCTGTCTGTGTATCACTTACTGCCAAAGTATCCTGAGTTTCTGATGCCCTCAGACTAGAGGAGAGTTTGGACATGTTTGTGCCTCAGAAGTCACTAGTGGCAGAGAAAGTCTTGGTTTACCTATGTCTTGGATTCTAGAAATTTCCATCCTTCCTGCTTTGGTATAAAATGGCCTCTGAGTCTGAACCTTGAACCTCTGTCCCCACTGTTTTACCCTGCAGTCAACATAGGTCTCCTCCTTGCCAAGCTCTACCTGCTACCTCTGTCGGTAGGACCCTGAATCTGTGGGCTCCTTAGCTGTGGATATTGTCCCCTCATCTACCCTGCAAGTGAAACACAGGTCTGGTGGATGGGATGGGGGGTGTAGACTGGATCCTTGTGATAGGGACTAGGGAGGAGGAGGAGGTCAGGTAAGACACTGTGCATGGTAATAGGAAATCTGCACACGCATGTTGTTTATGATCTGTCTGCTCTGAGTTACTTTTCCAGTCCAAGGACACATCTGCAGTGCGGGGAGCCAGTGCCACCTGAAGATCAGTCCCAGCACTCAGGGATGCACTTGAGGCTAGGTGTGCAGGAGGGCGATAAGGATCTCCAGGGGCTGGACATCACCTGTTCCTGGCAGTGTGAATGCTTGCTTACTGTAAGCTGAACTATCTTTGTTCATCTCACTATAGAGAGCCAGCTGGAAATGAAATGTTAAATTGATTTCTTTAGGGTGTTAACTCCCCATCTTCCAGATTGCCGGCTATCTGATTAAAACGCTTCTTAAATTTCAGTTCCTGTTTCTACTTTATTTGACATTTGGTGGTGACTGGTGGCCTGAACTCTAATCTTCTGGTTACAGTTTCACTAAGCATAATTCCCTCTTGAACTGTCCATGTTGCTGCAAATGGCAGGATTTCTTCCTTTTTATAGACAAATAGCTTTCCACCGTGTATAGATACCACCACACCTTGTATTCATCGGTTGATGTGCACTTAATTTGTTTCTGGTTCTTGGCTGTAAAGAAGTGCTTCTCAAAGTCGAACATGCCCCCAAATCACCCAAGTCTGGGATGGGGTGTGAGAAGCTATATTTCCAACAAGGTCTGGGTGATGCCACTGCTGCTGGTCTAGGAACCACACCTCGGAAACACATTCTCCTCTGCTCAGGGCCCCTGCTCTCTGTCAGTTTCAAAACTCCATCCTCCAGGGCCCCTGACCACTCCAGGACATCCCAACAACAAGGTGCTTGTCATTTTACAAGCATTTATGAAGATCTGCTAGCCTTGGGGAAGAGATGAGCAAGACAGATGTTGACCCTGTCTCTTGGGGCTCATGTTCCATCAGGGGCAACGTCAAAAAAGAAAATGTGCAGCACAGGCCAGATACCCTACTTCAGGCAATCACAGAGGACTTCCAGGAGGAAACAACAACTCTTCTGCTGGGACTTGAGGGATGAATAGGGGTTACGCACCTACTGAGGAAGATGAGAACACCAAACAGATTTGGGAGGCAAGCCTGAGATAGAGCACTGGAAAAACTAGACACCATTCAGTGTATAAAGAATATCTTTGGCCACCTTTAGAACCTATGACAAACACTACCAAACTAATAGTGGATAATAACAGTGAAAAATAAACAATAAAACGGTTTGGAAGTATCATTTATTTTTGTATGTGTTTGTGTCTTTTCTTCCCAAGTAGCTAATAAATTTACACAGGAAAGGATAGTGCATTAGCTTTTCTTCATTTGTTCAAGCATGATTTATTGAGCACCTACTCTGGGTAGGCACTATGTTCATTGTGGGAAATATGCCTTTAAAAATAAAAATAATGCTAATCTCACAAAAACCAAATGTGAAAACACAATTACATAAACCTAATTCAATTTCCAATGAGGCAATGCTCAATACCTCTAACCAAGAAGCACAGCAGAGGAATGCTGTTTGCCCCGAGCAGTGTTTATTTGCCTTTCCAATTTGATGAAATCCATGTTTCTTTCATCAATTAAAATGAACTTACTTTCCTTTCATTTTTTATTAGAAGACTTCCAAAGAGATAAAAATGTCCTTATTACTTCTTTCTTGCTGTCCAGTTTTTCATTAACAGATATTCCAGCGAGTCTCTTATGATGCCACAGGAGGTTTCAATAAAGAGACAGTCTGTGCAGAACAGACTTCACCAGATGTTATCTGAGTTGTACCTTTTGCTTTTCATTCCCCACTGCTGGAAGCTTGACAGGAAATGGAAAATTTGTTTTAAAATTAGATTCTTTACAGCTTACCATTTTCTTTTAACCAACTTCTCTATAATTCTTTTTTTAAAATATACATTGGGGATCAAATGATGATAGAGTCAGCAATTGCAACCATGGCAGCTCTTTTACAGTTGGAAATTGCAAGTGTTATAGGGCGTCTAGTTTGGCCTAGTGAATTATCCATCTTCAGCTTCAATCCTAATGTCAGTGTCCAAATCCCCAGCTCAGGGGCAATGAAAAGGTGGTAAGGCAAACTTTCAATAGGCTAACACATTATTTTTGGGCTTAAAGACTTGTTTAGAGGGAATCACATTCTCAAGCAGCCTGAGTTAGGGGTTGTTTCAATCCAAGTTAAAGCCCTTTATGAAACATTGGGCTAGAGACTCATGATTCAATTCCAAATGTCTGTAGGCTGTTTTAAGATGCCAAAGGAAAGACCTACCCCAGGACCATGGAACTATTCAGGATCCAGATTAAAATAAAATTGACAGGGAACAGCCAGATGACAGGTGGGTGTTCTCAATTAAAAGGTGACAACAATGTGGATTATGCTGAGCTCTCTCTCTCTCTCTTTCTCTCTCTCTCTCTCTCTCTCTCTCTCTCTCTCTCTCTCTCTCTCTCCCTGCCCAGAGAACAAGAGTGTGACTCTTTCTCTTATGATCTAATTAGCATAGCGCGAGCAGGACAGGAACAAGGAGGCACAACACAGAACATGTGAAATCAGTCAGACAAGCCAAATTACAAAGCTTCAGAAGAGTAGAGGTCAAGCTTGGCATGTTAAAGAGCATGATGAAGAAAAGTAAAACCTTATTTGCAACGTAAGTGTTAAGCAAGCTGTCTCTAAAGTGAATGTTTTACAATGAGTGATGTTAGACTAGGAATATTTCTACAAATCATAATAAGGGTTGCTAAACAAGGTGTGATGTATTAGAACAGATGATGTCACAAGGACTCTTCAGGACACAGAAGTGTGAACAGGAAATATTCACCCCAGGAAGAAAAGAAAATCAGAATAGACATTTCCTAAAAACACTGAGTTAAAGGTCCTCACCATTTCTTTTGGGAAAAGGAAATTAAAAATGAATATTAGAGTCCCACTGGATGCTAATTACTGGCTGTTGAATAGCATTATTATCAATCGATTATTCTTATGTATATGATTCTAGCTTCATGTTCGAGGTCACTAGTGCAGAAGCAATCCCTTCATTGTGTTTTCTTTATGTAATCCTGAGTTCAATAATTTCTCCATATTCTCAAATAAGTAGACATTTTGCATCATGTAGATTCCAGATGATGATTGCAATTAAGAGGCTGGCGATGATGGTAATTAGTTGAGAAAAGGAGCTCCCCTTATAGATGGGTACCCAACAGAACATGTTCCTGGTGGGGAGGGCTATACATTTCAGAATGATGCCAATAGCTGGGTTTGGGTTGACTGGAACTCTTCTAAGTAACAGAAGGTTCATATGAAATGATAAAATGAAGGCGTTTAAGAACAAACATTATTCTTCACTATGAATGTTGTTAACTTATTAGGGTTTTAACTTATGGCCAATTGTAAAAACAGTAAAGTAGACATGGGCATTATACCACAAAAACCTGAAATGTGTTACTAAGGGTAGAAAACTGAGCATACCTTGAAATATAATACAGATTATATAGAATTTAGATCATAGCATAAATAACACATTACATAGTTGGGGTTTTAGAAGGGCTCACTGAGATCCATTTGGCTCTGCTGGTACGGGCAAGGTTGTGTACTAGCAGCTGAGTACGACAGTTGTATACGGGCTCTTCAAAAGACATACATGTTTTTGAAGGCAAGCTCTCACATCCACAAAGGAAGACAAATGTTTTATGAGAAGGGGTTAATTAGATGCACTATAGGATTGCTACCTATGGAATGGTAACTTCCTCAGGAACATAGTGGCATTGGCCAGATGGGGTTGAGGTCATTCTCTCTAGAGGTAGAGAGCAGCCTTGTGCCTAAAACATGAGGTCAAGGTTACCATGTCTAATCCCACAGGATTAAGGTGTTTATGCTCATACATCAACCCAAATCCAAAAGACAGTGCCACAGTCTAGATTACCCAGGGAGCAGACTCTGAGAGAGAGAGGTGTTAAAAAAGGAACTGAGACACATTTTCAGGAATTTATGTAAGCGATTATCAATTTGAATGAGACTGCACCAAAGAGGAAGCAGTTAGGAGGGCTTTCCCAACAGGAACTAGGGGCAAGTTTTCTATAGAGAAGATGCAGAAGCAAAACAAGGAAATTATTGGATTGGCTATAACTTAAGTGGTTGCCAGACTTGGGAAAGTCAGGTTGGCTGTGATTAGTTGTTCTGAAGTTTCATTTTCTGGTGTATGTGCACATTGATTTGGCTTAGGCTTCAGTTTGCTTACCGGGGAGCTACCAAAGCATCAGAATCGTCTTATTTAATAGTCTCCTCATTTAATCACTTTAACAGAAGTCGCTGAGCAGATTTATTAGGGAGCACTCTTGGGACCACACCTGCAGAAGGGAAAGGAAAGAAGCTGGAAGTTGAAAACTCTGAGCGGCAACACAGCCCCAAGGGAACTCTCAGTTGGTCCTGCAGGGAACTGAGGCCTGGAATGGCCTTGCTCAGCTGTTCCCTCTTGAGACAGAGGCCAGGTCTTTGTATTCCTCCCACCATCCCTCATTGGGGGTGGACTGGCTGGGGAAGATGATGGGGCTCTCAGCAGTTGAGGCAATTCCCAAAGGGCTCTGACAGATAATTTTATTAGGATTTGATCAAATTTATATAAGTAACTTGGGAAGAACCAATATCTTTATAATGTTGACTTTTTTAAAAAATTCAAGAACATAGAAAGTTTTTCCACTTGTTCAAGTATCATTTTGGGTATTTCCAAACTGTTTTACAATTTTCCTCATATAGGTTTTGGATGTAACTTATTCATTTTCTGCCTAGTTTTTTTTTTCTACTGTGAATGAGGCCTTTAGTTTTATTGTATTTGAATATGATACTTTGTTAATGGAAGACTTTCATTTTTGTATATTTACTTATAACCTGTTGCTTTATTAAAATCGCTTGCCATTTGCTATAATTTTCCCACTGATTTGATTTTATACACTGACTATACAAATAGAGAGAGTTTTGCCTTAAAATAACTAGGAAAATTCTGAAAAAGAAGAAGAAAAATACAGGGAAGCAGAGGACTGGACTTCCTTGCATAAAAATATACTATAAACCCTTTCTGACTAAAAGAGTAGTATTAATTCTTGAGTAGATGAGACCAATGGAATGGAATTACATAAAATTATTCAATTGCATACCAAAATTCACTGTGTGATAAAAGGTATATCTCAAGTCAGTGCAGAAAAGATACAGGGATTTATTTCTCTGTAACAGTCTCAAACTTAAAGAAAACTTGCAAGTACAATACACAGAAACTTTTATTTCCTTGAAACATTTGAGAATAAATTGTTGACATGATGTCCCATTATCCCCCCAAAATACTTTAATGTATATTTCCTATGAACAAAGTCATTCATCTACATCATCACAATACAACCCTCAAAATGAAAAAATTAACATTGACTCAACTACCATTTAATTCTCACACTCATTCAACTTTTGCCAATTGTTCCCATCAATTTCCTTTCTATCAAAAGGACCTGGTCTGGAATCATGTGTTGCATTTAGTTGTGTTGTCTCTTTAGACTATTAATTTGGAACAATCCTCAATCTTGCCTTGACTTTCACACTTTGGACGATTCTTGTCAGGAGTTTTCTATACTATCCCTCCGTCTGCCATTGTCTGATGTTTCCTGTGATTAGATTCATATTTTGCACCTTTGGTAGAAATATCACAGAAGTATATTTGTGTTCTCCTAATTGAATCTTATCAGGCAGAATTTCATTTCATTGTATTACTAGTGTTGTTAATTTTGATATCTTGGTTAATGTATCCTTCAGGCTTCCACTAGAAGTTACTTTTTTTCTTTTATAATTAATAACTATTTAGGAGACATATTTTAAGACTATGTAAATATTTTATTCCTCATCAAATCTTCATGCATTTACTTATTATTTAAAGCAGTAAATAAATCCACAAACTCATAGATCCCTATTTTATTCACTGGGAAATAATCTATTACTTCCTTATTTATTTTGATGTTCAAATTGTCTATGAGCGGGCCAGTGGGTATTCCTTCAAACTGATTCTTTGCCTATGCCCCAAAAGATGCAGTTGTCAGCAAATGGTACTGAAATAGCTAGATAGTCATAAAACAAAGTAGAAAATTGAATCCATGCCACACATTCTATACCAGGATACATTCTAAATAGATCGATAATTTATTTATTTATTTATTTTTAAAGATTTATTTATTTATACATACAAGCTGGGGTACAGGCCAGAGGCATGGGGTGGCGAGAGGGTTCACCAGAGACAGAGTGGGGAGCAGAACAGGCAGATCAGAAATACACTGCTGAGGGGAGCAGTGGGTGAGGCAGGAGAGGTCTGCCGCACCATGTGGGAATCTCCCCGGCTGGGCGTCGAACTCGCATCATGCACTGCCGACAGCTCCACAGCACAGCACTCAACCACTGCGCCACCAGGGAGGCCCCAGATCGAGAATTTAAATGAAAAAAAAATAGACGTGTTTAAAAAAAGGATGAAATCCTTTATAAACTTGGAGTAGGGAATCTTTCTTAACAATGACACAATGCAAAAGTGTAAAGAGAAAAGTTGAACAAAATGTGATCAGCCTTGCCCCTGTAGGGCTCAAATGACATCTAAGGCCCTGTACCAGTCTTTGCAGCATCTCTTGAGTTAACCTTAGCTCTTGCTTCTTGTAGCATCCATCCCTGCATTTCCACAAGCTTATGCTCTTGAGCGAGTCTCTTCACCATCACCCAGGCCCATTCCAACCTCTGCATCCTTGTTCTTTTCACATTCTCTGTCTTTCCACCCTATGGCCACACTGTTCACTCTTCTAGCTTCCCAACCCTTGCCTCTCCTACAATGTCTAGATCTCTGTCTACAGCAATCTGTCTGTAACTGTACATCAATGTTTAGTCACTCTGCTTCCATTAGCCGTCCAGGGTGTTCAAGCCCACTCTTCTACCCTAAAACACTAAAACACCAACTGTATCACTCAGTGTAACCTGTATGTGTCGAAGATATGCGACTTCTTTGAGGGCATAGAATATGCCATTCATATCCTCACAGCTCCTGACATAGTTGGTCCAGCTAATAGGTACACAGTAACCATTGAAAATAGGTTGCCAATTTAATTCCATAAGATTTAAATTCCATAAGATCCCATTTAATCAAGTTTTGATTGAACACCCACTGTGGGGCAGACATTTTGCTAAGTGCTTGGGATAGTGACAATAGAGGCCCAGACCCTACCCTTACCAAGCCTTTGTTAGCATGCTACTGAAGTGTAGCCAGAGACCTCCAAACTTGCACACTCCTTAGCGGTCTGGCCATCTGTGTGCACAAACACAGAGGAGACTCTAAGTGTGAAAGAACTTTAACAGAATTCACGTACATGAGGAGAGAAGAGAAGACAAAAAGGATAATACAAGTAAAACACTGCAGATCATTCATTTCTTTATGGGTAAATGCTCAGCCAAACAGGGCTGGCCCAAAGCAGGAGGGCTGAGGTCTGAAAAGTTTGCCACAAGTCTAAGGCACCTTTTGGCAAGGAACCATAAGAAAGGGCTTCTGAAGCAGGTCCTAGAAAGCTGGGACCAAAGGTACAAAATCAAATTACAAATCAAGGTAACCGCCACCATTGTCAGCCTCTTCCAGTGTCTCTAACCCATGTGTCTCTTTCAAGTATCTCAACATGTCTCTCAGATGCATATTTCCCTCCATGTCTCCTTGCCAGCAATACCAGGGTGCAAAGTTGGGCCACAAGAACAACAGCTCTCCTTTCTTCTTTTTCTTCCTCCCCAGAGCCCACCTGCTTTCCTTGTGCTATAGCGTCACCTTGTCACTCAGCCTCACCCATCATCAAGTGTGGGTGGAGAAAATGGTACCTCCACTTAGCAATGGAGAGACCTCTGTAAGACTTTCAGTCTAGTTTTCAGTATTTTCTAATTCCAGTTGAGCCCCAAGCAAGTGAAAGACCCAAAGAGCTGCCTTCCTTTCCTGGTTTCCTGTGCTCTGTATACCTCAGCATCGTGCCTCTCACAGTGCCACTTTCACTTTTTCCTGAGCATAGCTTGTACTTTCTCTTTAGGTGTAGGAAAGCTGCTAAATACACTTTCTGCCTTTGGTTTTTTTTTTTTTCCCAAGAGAACAGTGAACACTCAGGTCGACATAATCAGAGTTATTCTGGGAACTATACATTTTATTCCCTTCTATTCCCTTGGTTTCCATGTGCTATGAACTAAATTTTGCCCCTCCCCCACCCATTCATATATTGAAGTCTTAATCTCCAATGTGATGGCATTTGGAAATTGGGTTTTGGGGAGGTAGTTAGATTTATTTATTTATTTTTTTTAAAGATTTATTTTTTATTTATACATACAAGCTGGAGTACAGGCCAGAGGCGTGGGGCGGCGAGAGGTCTCACCAGAGACAGAGCGGGTAGCAGAATAGGCAGATCAGAAATACACTGCTGAGGGGAGCAGCGGGGAAGGCAGGAGAGGCCTGCTGCGCCATGTGGGATTCTCCCTGGCCGGGCGTCGAACTCTGTGTCGCCGCTGCCGACAGCTCCACAGCGTAGCGCTTAACCGCTGCGCCACCGGGGAGGCCCGGTAGTTAGATTTAGATGTGCTCATGAGAGAGTGGGGCCCCTCATAATAAGGTTAGTGCTCTTCTTTATTAAGGAGATACTAAGAAGCTCTCTCTCCGGCCATCACTCTCTCTCCCTCTCCGTCCTTCGCTCCAACTCTCTCCCCACTATGTAAGGACACAACAAAATGGTAGCCATCTATAGAACCCAACTTCCAAAACTGTGGAAATAAATTTTCTGTTGTTCAGACCACCCAGTCTATAGTATTGTTATGGTAAATCAATACATCATGGTAGGATTTTTTTCTCTTGTTTTTTAAGCCTCCTCAGGCTACTAGTATTTCTTGACTTTTTACATGGTTTCCCCAATTTCTCATGCCTAGCTACTGAGTCACTTTGGTGCAGCCTGTCATCATAACTTGAAATGTTTTGTTTTCTCTCAGTGACTCAAACGACCTGTTAGTCCTTCCTTGAAATACTGTTACACCTCTAAAAGTCTTGCACTTGGAATTTTGTCTAATTTTACTGTGATTTCTCTAGTGGTCTTGGCATTAGGTCATATTTTGGAAGTATTTGTTTTAAATTGGAAAAGTTAGCTACAGCATTTGCACTATAAAGCCAACAAAGTTCAACTAAGTCCTTTACACACTTTCTGAAAGAGGCTGAAAGACAAAGGCCACAGTCTTCACTTTGGCTCTTTGTATGCCCCTTGGAAGAAGTTCTTTACCCCAAAGTTCTAAACCCACAATCTGGCATTCTGTGTATTATAACCACTTATTCACAGATATCTGGGCATGCACAGTGTAATTATTATTATGCCAAGGATCCCAAGATTCTCTGAATTCCTGGTATGTTTTCTAAATTGTCTAACAAAAAGATCAAATTATGTTCATTAAAAAAAAAACTTAAGAGACTCAACCAAATGTAATATATAGAATTATTTGGATCCTAATTAGATTGAACCAATTGCATTTGAGGGGACAAAAAGAGAAATTTAACTATGGACCAGTAACTAGATGATATTAATTAAGCAATTATTTTTCATTTTGATATGTGTGATAAAAGTATGGTAGTCATATAAAAATATGTTGATCAGTAGAGATGCATACTAAGTATTTGAGGGTGAAAGAACATGTTTGAGGCTTGTGTTAAAATACTCTAGAAAAAATAGTGATGGTTATGAATCAAACGAGCTGGCAAAATAGTAATAGATGTTGAAGCTGGGAAATAGGTATATGAGGGATATATTATACTATTCTTATATTATTATTCTAGTTTTCTTACTTTTTATGAGTGAATTTATGAAAATTTCCGGGAAAATATTTTTTAAAGACCTGCTGACTATAGTTTTATTAAGCATATTTTTATTATGCTCAACTGGTTTAAAAATTGATAAGTTCATGTTAATCTGAAAAAATATTATACTATTATTGCTAATAGACAATTTGCTATATTCTAAAGAAAATAAAGTGTTCAGTTTCTTTATTCTCTACTTGGAGTTATCTAGGACAAATACTAATAAGTCTTTCTATCTTCTCAAGACAAATGAGAAGTTAATACCTTTCAATCTTAGGACTGATACGAGAACTAGAGTGGAAAAGATAATTAACACTCTCTAGTCTACATCTCCACTGTCACCTCCCCGTCACGTACCACCAAAAACCTAGGGAGCAAGAAGCAAGATCAGTGGCAGGCCAGCTGTAACAGTGGAATAAACAGAAACCAAACTGGAGGCTCTAAATTGGAATAGGAAGAAATCACATCTCTGACATCCTTTCCTCCTATAAGCAATAGCGCCCATTTACACAGATTTAGAACATAGGACTCACTCCAGCTATAAGAAACAAGTATGAAAACAATCAAAGGTGGTGAGACCTTATCATGACCTTTGCATGCCTGTAATTCTTGTCTGTGTAATACTCTGATAAATATGTAACATCTACTCACTGATTCCAGAGAGCAGAGCATTTTCAGGTTGCAAAACACATTACTTTTAGTTGGTATTGCAAAAGAAACTCTGACCTGCAGGGTTCAGAATGGGTGTTATTTGGCAATGGTTGTTTATGCTTTCTGGGCCTTTAAAGCCAAGTCAATTGATCAGTGGTGATATTTCAGGACTAGTCTTGGGAATTTTCAGTCATAATATTCACTGTGGAATAGCATAATGGTTTTTGATAGCAATGTGTTAGTTTAAAAAAAAACACTATTGTGGTTAACTTTCCATGATTAATTATCCAAATAATTGAGATTGAAACAAACTTTTCCTTGCATTATCAATATAACATTGTCCTATGTGAAATTCAGTCCTGACATGTACAGAACTAAAAGACACACTATAATCACTTTATCCTGCTGCAAAAGAAAAGAAATTCCTAGGACCTGGATTTTTTCCTAATTTGCTATTTTAGAAATTATAGCCTGAATGCTACCGTTTATAGGAAACCTGCTCTTAATTCACATCACAACTAATGTGATTATGATGTGAGTATGAACTAGAAAAGTTTACTCACTGTTCCTGTCTTTGGAAGAATAGTTTAACTCTATGTCCACTTTAAAGAAATGAGACAACTCCTTCTCTGAGAACTTATTTGAGTGTTCATTTAAATACTGACTTCAGACCCAGGCCTCTAATATATCCTTGGAGATGCAAGAAAATATTAGAGAGCTTTGCCTTAAAGAAGGCTAACAGATTTAGCAAATGAGAATACAAGATTTCCAGATTCCAAGATTACTTTAATTTCAACAAGCATTTGTTTATATAAATGTGGTTCCGGAGGGAGGGAAGGGAAAGGGCACAAAATGGAATAGAAAAGAACACAAGGGACCATGGAGATGGATCACGGGTGAATTGGTGGTGGGCTACCCAAGGGGAATGCAAAATGTAAAAGACATAAATAACAATAAAAATATATATTATATTAAAAAAAATAAATAAATGTGGTTCCATACAACTTTTGTAGAGTACTCATACTAAAAACGTACTCCTTGTTTACCTGAAATTCAATTTGAGCTAGATGTCTCATATTTTATCTGGTAACCTTAGCCTGGAAAGATATTTTGCTCTGGTTCAGGAGAAGAAATCTATAAAAAAGAGTCAATTTGAGAGAGTAATGAACATAATTTGATCAATTATTAAATTGCGAGTTACAGAGGTCAAAATTCTTTCAAGAATGAGCTACCCAAGAAACTGTCTTTTGAGGTTTTTTTCTATGTCCCCAACCCCTAGCACAGTGTTCATGGTGATTAGTAGGTTCTCAGTGTATTTAATGAATGAACAAATAAATAACACATTGATCAATTAGAGGGAACTTGAGCTGGGTCTTGAAGGAAGACCATGGTTTTTAGGTAGAGTAGCAGAGAAAAGGAATGAACACATCTGTCTTGATGGGAGGCTGGGTAGGAAGAGCTAATACAAAACAAGAGTTTCTATAGCAGTGGTTCTCAAATATTTCTGACTGAGAATGACTTAAGTAGGCCAACAGCTGCACTTTGCAGTAGAAAAAAAACTAATAGAACAAGGTTAGACAAAAATCTATAGAATTTCAAGTGATGGTCTTAGAAAGCCTAATGTGATGTAAAGATTTGGGAATACACAATAATGCAAAAGATATAAACAATAATAATAAATTTAAAAATGGGAAAAAAAGATTTACATATATTAGCATTTAGGTTACAGCTCTCCAGGGGTACCCTGTCACCCATTAGTGATCTAAGGACTATGTTTTGAGAAACATTCAGCTAGAATATATGTTAAGCTTTTTGAACTGAAAAAATGAAAGTAAGAGACTAAATTTTTTTTTTTTAGTATTTTGATCAAGGTCATATTCTCTGGTCTGACAGACTTTAACTGCAATTTTTAAAAGTCATTGTAGGGTAAGTGAAAAAATCATCAGGTTTTTCCGCCATCCCACCATGGATAGACTCCTGCAGGCCTACACACATGCCTGATGGCGGCACCTGGAGTAGGCTGTGGGCCTGCGTGAGTGGCCACACCCGGGCCTGGAGAGAGTGAACATAAAAGGGTGGCGTCCCAGCAGAAGGAGTAACAGTGGCAGAGAGCAGAGAAGCAGAAGCAGCAGAAGCAGCAGAGGCAGGAGACAACAGAACGTGGAGCAGAAGACCCTTTGGGGTGCCACAGAGACCACGAGAGAATGCTTAAGAACCTGAGAGAGTGAAGTTTCACCGAGGGCTGGGAGGCCTGCCAGCATCCCGGCCCCCTGCCCCCATTGCCTGCCCTGTACCCGGTTGCCACACTACAAAAGATCATTAAAAGCCTAAAAAGCCACTGAGGGCTCCAGGAGTCCTCCTTGACCCGTCTGCGCAGCTCCATAGAGAAACTGCTCCCGGAGTCTTCCTGCAGCTACAGTCATTTAAAACCATCTGGACAAAGAAGAAATAAGACTTAAATTCCAGAATCATTTCAGGCTACATCAGGGTTTCTAAACTTCTGCACAACTGACATTTTAGAAAGGAGAATTCTCTGTTGTACAGACTGTCCCGAACTCTGTAGGATGTTTGGTAGCACTCCGAGTTTGAGAGTATGATGATTAATCTTCTGTGTCAACATGACCAGCCACAGGGGTCCAGATTAAATAATTACTTCTGGGTGTGCCCATGTGGATTTTTCTGGAAGAGATTAGCATCGGAATAGGTGAATTTAGTAGATTGCTCTACCCATCATGAGTTGGTATCATCCAGTCCCTTGAGGGACTAAATAGAACACAGGCAGAGGAAAGAAGAATTTGCCTTCTGGTCTCCTGTCTGTCAACTTGACTTGAGACTTTTCATCTCATTTTTCCTGCCCTCAGACTGGAATTTAAACCATTAACTCCCTTGGTTCTCAGGTCTTTGGACTTAGATGAAATGACCCCCCAGTTTTCCTGGGCCTCCAACATGCAGATTGTGGGACTTCTCAGCCTTTCTAGTCAACTGAGCCAATTCCTTGTATTATGTAACTGATCGTAGGGTAAGTGAAAGAATGATCAGGACTTTCCACCCTACTGCCGTTAGTATTAATGGTGGACCTCTGCGGTCCTAAGCTCATGCCTGATGGCAGGCGCCTGAGGTGGGGTAAGGGCGTGCGTGAGTGGGCGCACCCAGGCCTGGAGGCTGAGCATATAAGGGCGGTGTTATAGGTGGCAGTGGCAGCAGCAGCAGCAGCAGAGAACAGAGCATGGCGGCAGAGGACCATGAGGCTGGGTGCAGTGAAGAGACTGCGAGAAAATGCCAGAGAGCCCAGCAAGAGCCTCTCGACTCCCCGGCCACCCTGCCTGCCCTGTACCTGGTTGCCTCACTACAGGAGATCATTAAAAGCCTGAAAAAAGCCACCAAAGGCTCCAGGACTCCTTTACTCTTCTGCCTGAATCATAAGGAACCTGCATAGTGCCATCCTGCCGCTACACTGATTAATTAAATAAATAAATCCATCCATCCTATTAATTCTGTGTATCTAAGGTAGGGAACCCTCATACAGCAACCTTATACCCAGTGGATGCCAGCAGCACCTCCACTGCCCTCTCCATGCCCCCATTTGTTTGTGACTAACAAAAATGCCTACAGATATTGTCAAATGTCCGATGGGGGCGAGAAATCACCCCCCACCCCCGTTGAGAACCATTGTTCTAGATGAAAGCTTCCTCTACCAGTTTAATTAGAGAGCTAAGAAGTCTGCAATGTAATTCTCTTTCTATCAAACTGAGACAAAGGACAATTTGTGCAAATAAATAACATGCATTTGTGAAGCTGAGATTCATAAAAGTGCAGCCAGACATGAATACTGGATGATAAAAATGCAAACAATGAACTATATCCAGTTAAGATCACACACAATCACTTCAAAGTTCCAGGTTTCAGTAGTTCTGGTCAAACTTTGTCAGGTTTGCTTATTGAAATAAGTACACCCAAGAACGAATGGCAAATAGTGACTAATTGCAAGGATGATTACCCTTAATCAATGTTTTTGTATCTATAATTTGGGGCAGGAGAAAAATTACTCATGATAAAGGAAAAGGAGATAGGCCAAGGAAAATCTGAAGTCCCTCTCAAGAAGCATCTCAGTGGATAAACATAGTGTTCTATCCTTTCAGACACCCTCGGGAAATTCGCACATTCAAAATCATTCTACCAAGTAGGCAGGTCTCAGATTGTTTGCCTCTGGTTATCCTATCCTAGATAAATTATTTCATCATTTTGAGAAACAGTTGTTACTTTCAACTACTATTTGGAAACTCATAAGATTTGATCCCTATGGGAAAAATAAGCAAGGAGATGTAGTCGCAATGGATTTTTTCCATATAATGATTACTATATTTTTTCCTGATTCAAGAAATTGTTTTTTCCTAAGGTGAAGGTAGGGGAAAAAATCACTCTCTTCTGGTAACTTATTAAGTGAAATTTAGTATGGGATTGAATATAAAGATGAAAGGTATTTATATTTTGCATATTTACTGTTTTAGGGAACTATTGACTAAGCATCAGAGGAAATCTGTCATCTTTGATTAAAAATATAAATATAAAGCATTGAGCAAAAGTTTTGAAACTCTAATAGATTAGTGATAGTCAAAAGGGTTTTCAATAAAGTTCTTTAATTTCTGGCTCATGGTAATTTTAATAACCAGATACAGAGTTTCTGTTTCAGCAACATGATATATGTAAGATTTACTGAAAATTTTCCCATACAAAGTAACTAAAAACTCTAGATAAAATATAATGAACATCACAGTATGCTAAATAAAAGAAGCCGGACACAAAAGGTCACGTATATGATACCATCTATATGAAATATCTGGAATAAGTTTATGAAGACAGAAAGCAGAGTGGTGTATGCCACTGGGAAAAGGGAAAGTGGAAAGTTAATTCCTTAATGGGTACAGGATTTCCTTTTGGGGTGCTGAAAATATTTTGAAATAGAGGTGGTGGTTGAACAACACTGTGAATGAATTAAATGCCACTGAATTATACATTTCAAAATAGTTAACTATGTTACATGAATATCAGCTCAATTATAGATGATAGATACAGATAAGGATATGGCTGTAAAAATAGATATGGATATAAATACCATTTCCAAATGTATAGCCAAGTTATTTGTGTGTGTGTGTGTGTGTCTGTGTGTGTGGTTCTGTTTTCTTTTTAAAAAGTAATTAATTTTTAACTGAGGTAATATTGGGGTACCCCATCAGGTGTTACCACAATAATGCACCCAACAACAATTCACCCATAGACCCATAGACCGCCATCACAGACCATTGTGCTACCTTTCCTCTTTGTTCCCTCCCTTCCTCCATCCCCTCTTCACCTGAATGTTTCAGTTCTGTGATCAGCTACCAAGTGTTTGTTATTCAGCTTGTTTTTAATCTGACTATTAATTTAGTGATTTTATATTCCACATATTAGTGACACTATCTGGTATTTTTCTTTCTCCTTCTGACTTATTTCACTTAGCATTATCCTTTCACACTCCATCCATGTTGCTGCAAATGGCATGAATTTATCTTTTTTGATTGTTGAGTAATATTCCATTGTGTATACATATTGCATCTTCTCGATCTGCTTATCTGTTCTGGGAGCACTTTGGTTATTTCCATTGTCTAGCTATAGTAAATAGCACTGCTATAAACATGGGAGTGAAAGTTTCCTTTCGAATTAGTGTTTTTGAATTTGGGGGGTGGATGCCTAGCAGTGGAATTACTTGGTTGTATGGCAAATCAATTTTTAATGTTTTGAGACACCTCCACACTGCTTTCCATAAGGGTTGGACAAGTTTGCACTCCCACCAGCAGTGCAAGAGAGCTCCCTTTTCTTTACATCCTCACCAGTACTTATTATTTCTGGTCTTTTTTTATATGGTCATTCTCACAGGTGTGAGATGGCATCTCATTGTGGTATTGATTTACATAGCCAAGTTATTAAGAAAATGGTAGAAATCACAAGGAGCCAAAACATAGAAGGCGGAGGGAAACAGCGATAGACTGAAACTACAGATATCCTGGGGCCTTTGATGATTTTCCTGCCAAAGGTATTGGTTTTTAAGGGAAACACAGGACAGGGGCTCATTTGGACTTTTTCTGCATGAGATGTTAGAACTGAGACCCTTGAATAAAACCCAAACACTGAAAGGAATAAGTTAATGGAGATGCTTATTGGACACAACCACCTGCGTGGAGGTAGAAGAAAAGGAACATATCACAAATTGGAATACAGAAGTCAAAAAAAATAAGTTTTGTTTTCTGAAAAATTGTAACAGCCAGTTACAACGAATGGTAGAAATGATAGTGAAAGTTAAGAGTTAGACACTTAAAATTTAAAAGATTATATAAAACAAGTAGAATTAAGCAAAATGACAAACTGCAAGGAGCTAAAATCAAAAGAGGTTAGTAGTGCATTGGAAGTAAAAATGAACAGAATGAAAATATATAAAAGTGATTTTAAGATCATGTAAAATGAAGACATAATCAAAAGGAAGTGCTTTTAAATAGCATAAACCAGGGTCTCCCTGGTGGCATAAGGGGTTAAGTCTCAGTATTATGAAGCTATAGGCAGCCACTGCAGCACGAGTTCAATCCCCTGCCAGGAAGCTGACCCACATGGCGCAGCAGACCTCTCCTGTCTCACCCGCTGCTCCCCTCAGCAGTGTATTTCAGTCAGTCTGCCTCTTCTGCTCCCTATTCTGTCTCTGGTGAGTCCTCTCACCACTACCCTCCCCCCATCCCACACCTCTGGCCCACACCCCAGCTCTTGTATGCATAAATAAATAAAATCTTTTAAAAAATAAAAAGCATAAGTCATAGAAAGTCAAAGAACAGAAAATAAAATAGGAAACTAAGTCATAGAAGAATAATTTAAAACAGGCTAAACAAATGAAGTATGCACAAAAGTAACACAGAAATGGCAAGTTATAAATTATTTTAGAGTGAAGTAAATATCCAACCAACCACAGTGAGGAAAATTGACAGCCACATAGCTAACAGCTGAGTGGGTGAGAATTCCTCCCCAAGAGTAGGCAGAAGCCCTTCATGTCAGAAGGGCAAAGATGTCAGAGTCCAAATTCCAGAGCTCACAGCCCTACCCTTTGTCTGTTTACAGAGGACCTGAAATCTAAACCATTCCCTCAGTAAAAACATACACTTGAGAATTCTGTGATGGGGGCTTTTCCAACATCACACAACTGACAAATGACAGGGCTGTTACTTCACCTCTGGTTTTCTGACACCAAGAACATGGATTTCTATCATTTCCCCAAATTCACGTCTTTAAAGAAACGTGTATCAAACAAGCACAAAATAGCTTTGTTGTTCTGTTTTTGGTTATGACTTACGTTCTTTGCCTTGTGATCCAGTCATGTTGTCTAGTTAGAAGAAAGAATTGGATTAGACAGATATAAACTCTTTTGCATATGAAAGGGAATAGCTTGGTGACAGGGGGGACGGGGGCGACGATGTACAGTAAACAAAGAGTGTAGATGACACAGCAGTGTACACTTGGGACCCCAGAAGGATCAGGTGACACTGGCGCTCACCAAATATTATCAAGCCTCCTCAAAGTGGGAAAATGAAGGACACTAGAGTTAAATGTTCATTTGGGAACCATCACCCAGTCTGAGATTATATCCTTTTTTAATGTTAACACGTTCTTTCTTTTATGAAAATGATGACAAAAGGGCCTCCCTGGTGTGCAAGGAGTTAAGTCTTGGCCTAGGAAGCTATCTGCAGCCACTGCAGCATGAGTTTGATCCCCGGCAAGGGAGATTCCTATGTGGAGCAGCAGACCTCTCCTGCCTCGCCCGCTGCTCCCCTCAGCAGTGTATTTCAGTAGATCGGCCTGTTCTTCTCCCCACTCTGTCTCTGGTGAATCCTCTCACCCCCACCCCCACACCTCTAGCCTACACCCCAGCTCTTGTATGCATAAATAAATAAATCATTTTTTAAAAGAAAATGATGACAAAAGTAGATAGTTGCTAGAATATCTTTATTTGATACAATTAGAATTTTACATCCTTCTACTAGTCAATCAGTTTACTCTTTCTGTTTTTAGGGAAATTACATCAGTCTGGACAATGGCCAAGTCTGACTATTCTGCATATATGAGACAAAAATGACAAATCTTAATAAAGAGTGCCAGCAGCCAGGGCTTGTATGTGTAAGTGTACATGAAGGAGAAAGAAAAATAACCATGCAAAAAGAAAGAGAAACAAAGAAAGGCAGTGTGGGATATGGGAGTTTTTTTCAAGAGGAATTCTAGGAACAAGGAAGGGAGAAACTAGGACAGATGAGCCAGGAGCACATTAGCTCAGATCTGCATAAATATGGCCCTTTCCTTATCCTGGGTTGCCAGGAAAGACAGAACCCAGGTCAAGGGTGTTCATGCAGATGGTTTAATTCGGGGAGTGCTTCCAGAGAATGGTAATGCCCACTGGGAAAAAGGAAGCAAGAAATGAAGGACGCTGCATGGAAACTTAGGGTTCAATCTCACGGGGTCCTTTTGGGGACCTGAATAGAATGTCTCACAGCACCTACCAATTATAGAGAAGGTGGGACATGAATCCATGAGCTCACATCCTTCTTTGATCAAGGATTTTCCATGTGCTGTTAATTTTCCCACCCAATTTATGCAAAGGTGAGTGCCCTGAAGATTTCTGCGGGTGTCCCATACTAGGGTGTCAGTGGAACCCCGGGGAAGAAAGGGAGAAGGACAAGGTGCTGTTGAGATGAGATGCTATGAGGTCACGTCTGTGCAGAACAGTTGCCATGTTAATGGCTGAGGCAAAGATTTGCTAGGAGGATGTGGAGCAATGCACAAGCAACGCACTGCTTGTTTTTTAAGTAGAAGCAGAATCCAGAAGCACTTGCTTCATCATAAGAAACAATTTTTTAAAAAGATTTATTTATTTATGCATACAAGCTGGGGTACAGGCCAGAGGCGTGGGGCAGCAAGAGGGTTCACCAGAGACAGAGCGGGGAGCAGAACAGGCAGATCTACAGAAATACACTGCTGAGGGGAGCAGCAGGCGAGGCAGGAGAGGTCTGCTATGCCATGTGGGAATCTCCCCAGCCGGGCGTCGAACTTGCGTCACCGCTGCCGCTGCCAACAGCTCCACAGGGTAGCACTTAACCGCTGTGCCACCAGGGAGGCTCATAATAAGAAACAAATTTTAAGTGAAGCTTCAGTTGCATGAGGTACTCTTCCCACTAGCCTATAAATATTCAGGCCTCATTCCAGTGACAACTTGGGTGGGTGAGCAGGTGGTCTTCTAATACACCGTGCACCCAAGCCCAGCGTGGGTAATGCTTCAGTCAAGTGTTACTGTAGTGGAGTGCCCCCTAAATTCCCCATGACCTAGACTGGCTCAGTTCCAAGGGGGCTACTTGACTTTCTTAGTAGTTAACAAGTGAAATCAGTTCTATCTATGTTGAGAAAAAGGAACTTGTTGGAAGGATATAAGTTGACTCACTATCAATGGGAAAACTAATGAACTAAGGTTAATAAACAGGAACCAAAATTACAGGTTTAACTGAGTTGTGTTTAAGCAGCTTAGATAAATAAAGGCTTATTTCTTGCTCAACCATAGTTCCATCATGGGTTGTTGACAAAAGACCTCTGCTCAACATAGTCACTAGGGACTACAGGCTGATAGGGCAGTCACCATCTCAAACCCTGCCAGTGACAGAAGATAACTCTGGAGGGTCTCATTCAACTAATAATATTCTCAGTTCTAAAGTAACCTCATTGCTTCTAGCCCATAACAGCCCATTTAATTTCAAGGCAGCTACGAAATTAACTCCTTTCAATTTCAATTTGTATCATGTACACAGAGGAAAGGAAAAAATGGAAACTGCACTCAGGACTATCACAGATACGTCAAAGGAAATTTCCCTGGTTAGAGTGGAACCATTGAGCTCTATTGGTCACGATTCGCCCCGACAGAACGAAATCTAAACTGATGTGATCACTTATTCTGATTTCAAAGTCCCGAGTGCCTTCTGAATGCAAAGCTTATATGAATTTATTGGGCTTGTGTCACGTGATCTTGGCCCAGCTGCCAGTACTTGTCTCCGACCATGTCATTGTGTGAATTCAGTGGTAGATTCTCCAAATGCAACAAGGAAGTTTAGATTCTGGGCAGTTCAAAAGGGGATCAATATCGACTAATGACAAATACGCAATACACTCAACTTGCATAAGAAGATAGAAAAAAATATAAATAGTCTTTCCAACAAATCCTTTCTTTCTTTCGATAGAGATAATTGATTCCAACTGTTTACTACCAAGATTAGGAAGTGGCCCATGTGGACTGTTCAAAGTACCATTTCTATTTGTCCTCTGATTAGTGTGGAAATCAGTGCCACAAAGGCCTTTCACACACCTTTAGCCACATGTTCATTTGTTCAACAAATGTTTACTGAGATTTCACCTGCTTCTAGGCACCCTGACATACAAAGATGAGTAAGACATGGTCTTATTCTTATTATTGTAAAGGCAAGAGAGACATTAAGTAATAGTTGAGATAGAGATATTAATGGGATAGAGTTGGAACAAAGTAGAAAATAATTAACTTTAAAGGGGGTGTGGTGCACTAGTCAGGAATGGTCATACTGGGAAGAAGCTATGGAAGGGAGGGGTGAAGTTGTGCTGTGCCAGCCTTAGGGAGAGAAGAGTAATGTAGGATGTCAGAGGTTTATAAGAGTAAATAAAGCTAATACTGGAATTAGGGTTGCCAGATTTAGCAAATAAAAATATAGATTTCCCAGCTCAACCCAGATGTCCAAAAATAAATGATTGGATCAAGAAGATGTGGTACATATACGCAATGGAATACTATTCAGCATTCAAAGAAAATAAACACATGCAATTTGCAGCAACATGGATGGAATTAGAGGGGATCATACTCAGTGAAATAAGCCAGAAAGAAAAAGAAAAATATTGAATGGTTTCACTTATAACAGGACTATAAGGAAACCAAACAGGAGAGAGACACTCAGTGGGGGGGGGGGTAGGGGCACAAAATGGAATAGAAAAGAACACAAGGGACCGTGCAGATGGATCACGGGTGAATTGGTGGTGGGCTACCCAAGGGTAATACAAAATGTAAAAGACATAAATAACAACAAAAATATATATTAAAAAAATAAAAAGAATGTGCTAAAAAATAGATTTGAATTTCAAATAAACAAGGAAATTTTTTTAGTGTAAGCATGCCCCAAGCAATATTTTGGATATACTTATACTAAAGATTATTTGTTATTTATGTGCGATTCCTGTTTAGCTGTGTGTCCCATAGTGTACCTGGCCACCCTACTTAGAATGCATTCTTGTTTATTCTTTGAAATGCATTTCACATGTTTTGTTCTTCAGGAAGTTTTCCCTGAACTCCTGGATTGGTCTGCTGCTTCCTCTGGTTATTGCTGGACCCGTGGTGGGCTCCATCACAGTATATAGCACATTTTTGTGAAGTTATCTTGGGAGGGGGTATTGTTGTCTATTAGTTTCAACTGTTCCGAGGGTGAGCCAGAACTTTGTAATCCAAGCATGAAACCCACTCAGTAAGTGTTGGTTGACTTAAATTAACATCAGTTGGAATATATTTGTAGCCTTGCAAATAAACAACTCAAGCACACCAACCCAATAAGCCTTAAAGAAGAAAGGTGTCATTGCTCTCAGCCTCTTAGGTAATAAATAAATGTGATTCTGTTAGGTGAGCCCCCACCTTATTGGGTGAATGCAAAGGGCAGTTATAAAGATTTCCACGAAATCACTTAATACTACCTGCAAAGCATCAAAGTTCAAACAGTGCAGAAGTTTGACTTTTCAGGACACACACACACACACACACACACACACACAATTATATGCTTGATATGAAACTAATGTTATGGCAATTTTCCCAGAGAAATCAGGTGGCACTCACAGAGGGAGGGAGGGAGGGAGGGAGAGAGAGAGAGAGAGAGAGAGAGAGAGAGAGAGAGAGAGAGAGAGACAACACACTGACAGGCCCAGTGAGATAGCTCCCAAAAGTCTAAGCCCCAAATTGCAGAAAAGGCAGGTTTTATATAGTTTGTATGTGAAGCTTGTCACCCCATCCATCACAGACTATTATTTGGGAAGGGGGATCAAGGTAGCCGTGGCTGCTACTGTGGGCAAGCAGCACACCCAGCAACTTTCCTCCCAGTAAACAGCAGAATCCAAGCAGCAGACTCCAAGCAGCAAACTTGGCAACTTCCTGCTTATTAAGAAAAAGACATTTTGTATTGTCTCAGAATACCACTGAAATACTAAGAAAATGTGAAGGAATTAGTGCTTTCACAGTGATTAAATATCCTAGCAAGTATATCTAGCTTATTTCATAGACTTGGATGAGAATCATCCCAACAAAATGAGAATCTAGATAAGACTCTGAAGTGAGCTTTAGTAGTCCAAACCTATCACTTTTTAGATAAAGAAATTAGGACCCAAGAGGCTCCATAACTTGCCCAAGGTCAAAGAACTAATTAATGACTGGGAGGTAAAGTTCTTCTGATGCCCTGCTTGTGCCTACTGAAGACTTTGATGGAAGATTTCCGAGGTCATTGAGTAATCCAATAAAGTGTTTATTAGAAAATCCTTATTATCAAACAATCCTTTTTTCCTCCCCTTAAACTAAGTTCTTCATTCTGTTGAAAGTCTTTGCTTTGGGTCCTCCTTTCATGTAAAAGAAAAGTAAGCTTCACCATCATCAACTAGTGTCTTGTATATTTAAAGAACCATTAAGTTGACCCCTACAACTTCTCATTTGCAAACAAAAATAAAAATTTTTACTGGAGTTTTTTCACCTGGGCAAAATGAATGAGCCTCCTTGAATTCCTTGCTTCTTAGGCTCTTAGACTGGATGTAACATTTTAATATGGGCCTGCCCAGTTTGAGAATAAAGAAAGAACTATTCTGTCTACCTTCCCCTTTTACTTAAGAACACCAATTTCTTGTCCTCTATCCAAATCTTCTCCACACATTTCATACATTGCTATATATTTTGTAATTGCATTTCTCTTAAAGAAAAAAAAGAAAGATGGAGAAATGGCTTTTAATTACTGATTCATGATGATGCTATTTACTTCAAATCATAACAGACTTTTACTACTGTCAGAAGATGCTCACTGAGATCTCCAGGTCCCTGTCCTCTAAGCATTTGTTCTTTATGTGCTTTATACCTTAAAAGGCTTCCTTTGCCAAAAATTGGATTTAAACTCATTGTCTTTGCAGTCATCAAGCTCTGCCTTAGATGTATTTTACTAAAAAGACAAAACCACAAACAAGCAGGCCATAAATCTTACCCAGGGCAAAGTGTATTCAATATCAAGGAATTTAAGTCTTAAAGTTCCTTCTTGGCCAATTCTCAGTAAATTTCCAATATCCACTTTACTTAATTTCCCTCTCAGCTCTTCAGTATGCATTGTCCTTATTTTTAATCTACAAAGTCTCTAATTGCCCTGCAATAACACAAGCTTATCTTCTTAGAGACATTTCCTTCTAAGTTTACTTAATACTCTCTAAAGGTACATGATGCCTATATTTTAACTTAAAGACGGTAAGCATAGAAATTTACTCACAAGCAGTAATATTGGAGAACACAATACACATTAAAATTATACTGCTTATTATCTGGCAAAAGAAGCTTTTCTTCTGATACCTTTGTTTGAACCTTCCCCTTTTACTTAGAACACCAATTTCTTGTCCTCTATCCAAATCTTCTCCATATTTAAAAGGTTCAGCTTAAAATTTCTCTCCTCTATGATAATTTTATGATTAAAACTCAGTTCCCATACTTTTATAATTTAAATCATTTCCATCTATGCCAAAGCTTGGGTTTCAACCCCCAGGGAATTAGAGAGCCTCTATAATCTACAGCAGCCAACCAAGATGTGATTGAATATTACCTATATTTTCAAACAAACATGCTCAACAATGTGTAAAAATAAATAAATTATTTCCATCTGCTTTTCTCTCCCACAGCACCTGTACTTTTCTTCATTGTACTAATACACTTGCAATCGATGGTTATTTATTTGTTTACTTGTTATCAGATATCTCCCTTCCTCCTTCCTGTACATCTGTTTCCACCCAACCCTACCCCCCCCCCATAATGTATCTTGCACAGTGCCTGGTATTTGTTAAGTGAATGAAAAAAGACAACCTCATGACAAAAAATCTTGCAGCTAAGCATGTCTATCCCCATTCCACCAATGAGGCTATTGAGTTTCGCAGGTACACAGTGCTTGCTTAACTTACCCAGGGTTACGTAGTATTGTCTGAAAGAGTTGAATTTCTCCAGGAACGTTTTCTGATGTGGGGTTTTCCATCATTTTCTTACCCTTGCTGCGTTTCTATTCTTCACTGTAAAAATGGAGATAACACCATCTACATTACAGGGTTGTTGCAGGCAGTAAATGAGCAAAGTTAGACAAAAAGTCCCTGCTTGTCACTGAGGGACAAACCTGGTTTCAACCAATTGACCTTTGGGTAAAACTGTCCAAATAGCTACTGATCCAAGAGCACTGTGCACAAAAGATGCAATGAAATGTCTTATCCACCACCTTGATGAATTTAAGGTTCATTAAGCCTACAAATTTCCTTGCCTGCCAGTTTCATTAATACTATCAAAAAGAAACAAAGATTTTGCTTGTTTGTTGGTGAACTCATTCCATCTCATGGCCACAACTTCAGGATCTGTCCCAAACCATCCCTCTGACATCTGTTTCATAGTTTTTTTTTTCAAAAAGATATATTTATTTATGCATACAAGAACTGGGGTGTAGGCCAGAGGTGTGAGGGTGGCGAGAGGATTCACGAGAGACAGAGTGGGAAGAGAACAGGCAGATTGACTGAAACACACTGCTGAGGGGAGCAGCAGGCGAGACAGGAGAGGTCTGCTGCGCCATGTGGGTCAGCTCCCTGGCTGCAGATCAAACTCATGCCACAATGGCTGCTGATAGTTTCATAGTGCTGAGACTTAACCCCTTGCGCCACCCCTTGTCCACAGTTTTGCTGAATAATTCCATCACGCATATTCTTCCCTGTTTGCTAGAACCCATCTTTCTTTCCTTTTGGACATTATCAATGCTATTCGAACTCAAATAGATTTATTTAGTTTTATATATTTTCCCCTAAATGCCTGGTAAAATGCTTTTGTTATTTTGCTTTTTTAAATTAAAGAATAATTGACATATAACGGTTTATTAGTTTCAGGTGTATAATGTAATGAGTCCATAGTTATATATATTGTGAAATGATCAGAACAATGAGTCTAGCTAACATTCATCACCATACATAGTTACATTTTTTTTCTTGGATGAGAACCTTTAAACAGAGAACACAAAATGCTGATTACCAGAAGACAGGGCAAGGGGAAGAAGGTGATAGTGTTTGAGGATACAAGTATGTAACCAGTAGTGAATAACTCATAAAGATCTCATGTGCTATATAATGAATATAGACAAAAATACTGTACTGTAATTATGTAATATGACATATATCATACATTAGTAACCATACTACAATATATAATTTATCGAAGTAACATGCTAGACGCCTTTAACTTACACAATGCTGCAATGTTCAAATTTATTTAATGTGGAAATATAAGAGCAAGAAATAAATTAAATAAAAGATTATTATTCCAAATCTAAAATACATTCGTTTAGTTTTATATTTTGTTCCCAAAGTGCCTAATAAAATGCATTCTTCATTTTACTTTTGTGGATTGCTTAATTTAGTATTTCATTCTTATAATTCTTTGGAATTGCCTAGACTGTATCTACAACTTTAGTATTTTAATGACCATTTGTCTAATAATATGACTAATATTTATTAGATGCAAATAAATGAGCTAATCTCATTTTGCAGCTGAGAAACTGGGACCTAGAGAATATATTTCATGCCTCATGATGGGTTAAATAATGGAAAAAGTAAGTGGCAAAAGGGAAGTAGGCTAGTTACACAATTACAAATGCGAAGATGCCTGGGTTCCCAAAGGTTTTAATGGCTTCTTAGTTCCTGTTTTCAGTCCCTTTATAAAAATCCCTCTCTTTCCCCCTTGATATGGCTGCAAATGGTATCTGTTATTTGAAAATTAAGTTCTAACTAGGAAGAAACCCAAAAGGACACCTATTCTTCATTTTGAACAAGTAGGAGCTTATGAGCTGAATAAAGACGTTTTGGGAAATCTTGGTATCTTGTGGGAAGAGTATAAAAGCTCAATGGATGCAGCATATCTAGAAGGTCTCAGTGTTCCCAAAAGAAAGGGAAGCTGAAAGGTGTAGTTGTGGGTAAAGTGTAGAGACAGGAGCAAATCATCTTGTATTTTGCATAGAAAAGATAAATAATTAGAAATGTATCCTAAGAATGAAGAGTAACGACTGAATAATCTTAAGCTGAAGAAAGAGTTTTTCAGATGATTGTGCTGACTTCAGCATGCTAATGGAATTTGGGGTCTCAATCAAGAGACAGTGGATTTCCATCACCCCGGACAGGAGTGGAAGGTTCTGAGCCAAAGTAGGCACAGTCATATTGCTAGATGCCGCCAACAGGGAGTTCTAAATACCAATTAATTGACCCAGCTGAAATTTACTTAATACCTACTATTTGGGATGATCTGGAAAAAAAAAAAGCACACTTTACAGAACTACAAAGAAAAAAAGATGTTACTTAGAATGTCCAGAATTTGGCGTATTTTCAGCGATGGCTCAAATCATTCAAGAGTTAGTCTTTAACTAACTCACATTTTAGGTGCAAGGTACTTTTCGGTGTCAATTGCATGTATCTTTTTCTGACCCGTAGTGCACTTGGTTGGCATAAAGACAAACCGAAATGTCCCAACACTAAATGAGTGTATATAGTTCCACAGTGCAATTTCTTTTGTTTTCTTATATTGTTGTTTATTTTTGTACAGTAATTGGTTTTCCCCCTCGGGTGTAATCCCCTTAGTTCTCCCACCACCGTAACACCCACGACTCATTACCATATTCCTTTGTGCTCTTCCCTCCCCTCTCTTGACCCCTTGCTATATGTCTCAAGTCTATGGTCAGCTTGCAAGTTTTGTCTTTTTCTTGACCCTTTGCTTGGTTTTCCTATATTCCATCTATTTCTGTTTTTCCTTCTGGCCTATTTTGCTTAACATAAACCACTCCAGCTCCATCTATGTTGCTACAAATGGCATGAGTTTATCTTTTTTGATTGCTGAGTAATATTCCATTGTGTATATATACCACATCTTGATCCATTCATCTGTTTGGGGCATTTACATTATTTCCATATCTTACCTATTGTAAATAGTGTTGCAATAAACATCAGAGTACAGGCTTCCTTTTGGATTAGAATTTTTGTGTTTTTCAGTTAGATTCCTAGGAGCAGAACTGCTAGGTCATTTTGGCAGGTCCATTTTCAGTGTTTTGAAGAACCTCCACACAGCTTTCCATAGTCACTGGACCAGGTTGCACTCCCACCAGCAGTGTAAGAAGGTTGCTTTTTCTCCACATTTTTGCCAGCATTTGTTGCTTCCAGTTTTTTTTTTTTTTTAATATGGGCCATTCTCACTGGAGTGAGGTGGTATCTCATTTTCACGGTTCATTTGTACACACAACTCAGACATCTTAGAGACAAATTCACAAAATTAATATTTTGAGTTGTTAAGTTCCACATGTTTAGATTTCACAGCACGTTATCCATTGCAGTATGATAAAAATTCAAGATGAAGAGACATAAGCAATCAATATTAAGGTTAACTGTCTTTAAAACAACTAGTAGCCGAGAGAATGGCAAGACAGCAAAAAAAATGAAGGTGTGGAGCTTGCCTCGTCCACATATTTAGAACTAAATTGTTCTAAACAAAAATAATAAATGTTGAATGACCAATGGATAGCTGTTGTGTGCATCAAAGGAGATGACATGGTGAAAAGGGTTAGGGAAAACTATAATTTAACTATGTTTAGAGCAATACCAGGGTAGTGCAACCCAAGAGAGAATGCTGACTTCTATAGTTCTATAGGTAGCCTCTCTGCTGTTGTTGACTGAAAGCTTCATGTCCACATTGGGGACTTTAGAACCCAGGAACTAGACTGGAGAAGGGAACTTACAGAGTCAGCATGCAGGACAGAGGTTGCACCATAGGAGAAGTGAGGTGTAAGGGTGTAATGACCTATGCTGAATAGTAGATAGTTGCCTGCAAATGCAGTTGCTATACCACTTGATAGCAGCAAGGAGGCCCAAGAAGAAGAGCAAAGCACCAAGCACCCTTGAAGTGGGGAACCTGAGAATAAGGGACCGTCTCTGCAACTGCCAGTGAAGAATCTGTGTGAGGTGGTGATTGTCAGCTTGAGTCTGTGGTTTCCAAACATGAATGCTGGAGTCTTTACTTATGTGTGAGCTAGATTGGATCACTTGTCTTCCCTTATGGAGGAGGCTATTATCTGCAGCCCGTGGCTGTGCTGTGCAAAACACCTGCCTTACTCCAGCTTAGACCCAAAGCCAATATAACATATAAATGATTTACTGCCATTAACCAGAGTTCAAAGCACCTATGTCCTAACTACAGGAGTAAGCACCCTGGAGCAAAGCTCCATACTCAAAAGGCAAAGAAAGTAAATCCCTGGCCTATGACCCTGGCTCAACCATAATCCCCTCCGGATACTGTGTCTGTTGCTCAACCACATGTTAGAGGTTGAGGTTGGCATGAAGTTGTTTACATTTTGGCTGAGGAGTTAGTCAAGGGGAAGGAAACACTGGATCCCCACCACCCAATTTGAATACCCATAGCACTTTAGGAAGCTTAAATTCTTGGTGCTCGTCAGAAGCAACATTTTGGTGCTTTGCTGCCCTGCTTCCTATCTACTCCCCCTTACCTGCATTGTGTCCTGGTCATCTGAACAGGTGTCTCTGGAGACAGAGATATAGTCTCTGGAACAGTCTCTGGAATGGTAGACACCTAAGGAAGCGGACTAATATCTCTGATGAATATTGATGTGAAATTCTTCAGCAAAATACTAGCAAGTAAAATTCAGCAATATAGTACAAGCATCATATATCCTTACCAAGTGGGATTTATTCCAGGGATGCAATGATGGTAATATATGTAAATCAATCAGTAGAATACACTACATCTACAAAAAAAGATAAAGATCACATGACAATATCAATAGGCACAGAGAAGGCATTTGACAAAATATAGCACAATTTATGATAAAAACTCTTAACAAGATGGGAATAGAAGAAACCTCACTCAATATATAAAGACCATATGTCAAAAATCTATAGCTAATATATAATACTTGATGATGAAACACATTCCCATTAAGATTAGGAACAAGGCAAGGATACCCACTGTGACAACTTCTGTTTAATTTACTATTAGAGCTTTTAGCTAGAGAAATCAAATAACAACAACAAATAAAAGGAATCCAGATTGAAAAAGAAGAAATGAAATTATCAGTATTTGCAGATGTTATGATACTACATATTGAGACTCTACAGACTCCATCAAAAAGCTATCAGAAACAATAAATTCATATACCAAAGTAATGGGTTACAAAACTAACATCCACGCCCTCCCTGGTGGTGCAATGGGTTGAGTCTCAGCCTATGAGGCTCTCCACAGCCTCTGCAGCACGAGTTCTATCCCCGACCAGGGAGATTCCCATATGGTGCAACAGACCTCTCTTGCTTCGCCCGCTGCTCCCTTCAGCAGTGTACTTCAGTCAATCTGCCTGTTCTGCTCCCCACTCTATCTCTGGTGAATCCTCTTACCACCCCACACCTCTGGCTTGAACCCCAGTTCTTGCATGCATAAATAAATAAATCTTTAAAAAAGCAAAATTAACATACAAAAATCCATTGCATTTTTATATATGAACAATGAGCAAGAAGAAAAAGAAGTTAATAGTTCCATTTATGACTTCATCAAAAAGAATCTAATACCTAGAAATTAACCTATCTAAGAAGGTGAAGGATTTATAAATATATAACAAAAACTGCAAGACTCTACTAAAAGATACAGAATAAAACTTAGAGACTAAAGTGGAAAGATATTCTATGTTCATCAATAGGGAGAACCAATATAGTCAAAGTGACTGTTCTACCTAGTTAGATTTAATTCAGTCCCTATCAGAATGCCAATATATTCTTCAAATGAATAGAGCAAAAATATTAAAATTCATACAGAACTATAAAAGTCTCCAAGTAGCTAAAGCAATTTTGAGAACAAAGGAGAACAGTGGAAGACTATCACCTGATTTTAAACTAGACTTGAAAGCAACAGTAATTAAAACAATGTAGTTTGGGCATAAAAATACGTAAGTCAATGGAAAGACCAAAAACTTAGAAATAAAGTCATGCATATAGCAATCCCCAATTTATGACAGAAGAGTCATAACCATACAATGGAGAAAAAAATAATTTTTAACAAATACTGATGGGGAAATTGGACAAATATATGCAAAAGTATAAAATTGGAACACTCCATATAGAAGATAAACTCAAAATAAATTAAAGACTTAGAAATAAGACCTGAAACAATAAAATACATAGATGAAAACATTGGTAATATGTTTCATGACATCAATGATTAAGATGATTTTGGAGATTTAACAACTATGGGAAGGGAAATAAAAGAAAAAATAAACAATTAGTACTATGTCACATTAAATCACTTACACAGTGAAAGAAAATATAAGTAGATTAAGACGACAATCTAATGAATGGGAGAATATATTCACACATTACACAACCGAAAAGGGGTGACTATCCAAGATATACCAAAAAATCATTCAGTTTAGCAATAGCAACAACAGAAAAACAACTGCATGGGCAGCAGATAGCCATAGACAATTCTCCAAAGAGGATATCCAGAAGGCCAATAGATATATGGGGAAATATTCAACATTGCTTTTTAATAAGGGAGATGCAAATCAAAACCACAATGAGATGTCTGCTCATACCTATCATAATGGCACATTGTAAAATACCAACAATAGCAAATGCTGCAGAGCATGTGGGGGAAAAGGAACCCTAATACATTGCTGGTGGTAATGTAATCCCACTTTTGGTCATCCATCTGAAGAACATGAAACCATCCACTCAAAAATTTTATGCTCCGCAATATTTATTGTGGCATTATTTACAATAACTAGGTCTTGGAAGCAACCTAAATGTACATTGACAAGGATTGGATCGAGAAGATGTGGTATATCCACACAATGGAATACTATTCAGCTATAAGGGAAGATAAAATGCTACCACTTACAACAGAAAGGAAGGAGCTTGGGGAAATAATGTGTAGTAAAGCAAGATATTGGGGATTTTCACATATATGAATAGAACAACGAATCAAAGCAGATGAAATGACAAAACAAAAACAATTATTAACTAACAAACATTCATAAACAAAGTAAGGTTTCTGAGGTAAGGGAGGGGAGGGAGAAAGGGTCAAAGGGGATAAGGGATGGTGGTGGGAAAAAATAAAAACACCAGTTCTGAGAAGGGAATAGCAGTGACTTCAATAGATGCAAATAAAATAAAATGAAACTAGTAATTACTGAGATTCAAATATTATGCTAGTTTCAAATAGAAATTGGTTTTCAGGGCTGTGAATTAAAAAAATAAAACTGCCTGAATTTTATTTTTAATCTTTCTTGGCCACATTCTCCTCTAATTTTTTTATAAAGACAATGGCAAATAGTCCCTCCATTTTTTAAATCACCCCAGAGAATATCCCGTCCTTTAAAAAAGCCTTCTGGTTTTGTTTGCTTGCACCTGATTTTCAGGGGTAAGGAGCAGAATTAAAACATTGTCCTCTGTGGTTCAGACTTCAATGCTGCCTGTCTGTTTTCCTTTGCTACTAAGCCAGTCTACTGGTTTAAGACAGTGCCTTTCATTTAGTGAGTTCCCTTCAAGTCTTTCTGAATGACATCCGTGTTCAAGGTGCTTCATATCTTGGAACTCTCTGTAGTAAATAGCATATGCCAGAGTTTGGCACAAATGTCCTGAGGGAAAAAAAACAGGTGTTATTTACATTCTATGGGGCAAACACAGTGTGGTTATTTGATTTTTCAATGTAAATGCTCCAACCCAAACCATCCAAAGCAAAGAAAATTTTATCTGGGACAAATTTCATTATATTATCTTCCAGTTGCTTCAGTAACAGCCATGGAATATCTAATTCTGATCATAACAACAACAAACATTTTTATAAAATAAGTTGGCCAGATGTCTATGTGAGACAAGGCAATAGAGAGGTGGGGGGTGTATGTGGACATAAAACAAAGGATGGAGTTCATAGATTGTGGTTCTGGTATTTTTTTGGCAGTGAGATCAGAAGTTATAAACTACATGATCCTGAAATCCTTCCTAGAGGAAAATAATGTGTCCTTTATTTAACTCAAGTCTCTCAAAACAAAAGACATCTGTAAGAATGAACTTTAAATTCCAAAGGTGTTTTAAGTATGAATATGAAACACACACAGCTTTGTTATTTATAACATTCTTTTAAAATATTGAAAAAATTTTATGTGAATTTGTATGTTTTCACACACATATATTTTTAATGATGCAAATTTTCTTTTCCTGCTTGCATTTTTTGCTTGATTCTTCCATCTACCTTCTCACTTTACTCTCACTCACAGTCACCCTTCTTATACACACACACACACACACACACACACACACACAAAAGTCACACAAACACATACACAGGCTGACTACTTAGTCTGTATCCTTCCATGTTTCTTACCAAGTTTCCATAATCACACATGCACATACATACATTTGGATGTTTGTTAGTTTATTTAATAAAAGTGGATCATATTTCACACCATTTTTGTTTCTTCGTTTATTAGGAAGATTTTATAAAACTAAAGAATACCATCAAAGGGCATATGCATTTTTTATTTAAGGGACATTAACAGATTGCTTTCCAAAATTACTTTAATCATTCATATTTTGAACAACAAACTATGACAAACTCTTCTCCTTTGAATTCTTGCCAGTGGTAGTTATTGATTCTTTTAACTTTGGTTAATTGGATAGAAACAAAATGAAATCTCATTGCTAATTCAATTTGCATCTTCTCATTTATTTCCTGGACCTTTGTATTTGCTATTCTGTCAGTGGCTTGTTTATACTCTGACTCCTTACTTCTCTGCTCCAGTTATAAGAGCTCTTTGTGTTTTTTTTAAATATATATATATATATATATTTATTGTTATTTATGTCTTTTACATTTTGTATTCCCCTTGGGTAGCCCACCACCAATTCACCCGTGATCCATCTCCATGGTCCCTTGTGTTCTTTTCTATTCCATTTTGTGCCCTTTTCCTTCCCTCCCTCCAAAAAAAAAAAAAAGAGCTCTTTGTAACAGATATTGACCCTGTGTCTTTTGTATTGAAACTCTGTTAAAATATCACTTATTAACTTTGTTTATGGTCACATTTGACCCAAGACATTGTGAAAATATTAATATTGGACTCTGTGATTCCTGAGTTTCAAGTCTTGGCTAATAGCTCTTATTAATTAATTAATAGTTCCTAGTTAATCCCTTATACCCGTAAGTTATTTATTTATGCCCATAGCCACAGGTGGCTACTGAGCATTTGAAATAGGGTTAGCCCAAATTGAGATGTGCTGTGAGTAGACTATACATGCTAGATTTCGAAGACTTGCATTAAAAAAGAGTGTAAAATTTCTCATGAATGATTTTTCATTGATTATATGTTAAAATGAGACTATTTTGGATATATAGGATTAAATCACATACATTAGAATTTCTACCTGTTTCTCTTGGTATGTTTAATGTGGCATTGGAGAATTTGTATTTAAATATGTGATTCACATTATGTACCATCCATTGTACCGTCCTGTAATATGATCCATGTAGAAGCCTATATTTTTTTACAGGATTTGGAAAAGTTATTTAAAATTAATTATAGATTCACAAGAAGCTGCAAAAAATGAACAGCAAGACCTCATCTTGTGTGAATGTAGTACAAATATATTACATGTCAAAGTGAAGTGACATTGGCACAATCCAGGGTTCATTTATATTTCATCATTTTCACATGAATTTGTGTTGGGGTGTGTGTGTTGTTCTGTGCAATTTTATCACATGTGTAGATTCTTGTAACTACCACAACTATCAATAAACACAATAGTTCCATCACCATAATCCCTCCTGTTATTGCTGTATAGTCACAGCTACTCTCTTTCTCCTAACTCTAATCCCTACAACCACTATTCTGTCCTCTAGCTCTATTATTCCATTATTGCATGAATGTTATCAAAATGTAGTACAATTCATTTCATCATGTACCTGTGAAAGAATATTTGCTTTTTCTCGTTTTGTGTTATTATAAGTAAACTTTATACAAATAACTTTGTATAAGTGCTTTTATACAAATAACATTGCTGTGAGCAATTGTGAAAATTTCTATATGAACATAAATTTTCATTTCTCTGGGATATATGCCCAAGTGCAACTGCTGTGTGACATAGTATTTGCATATTTTTAAACTGCAAAAATATTTTCCTACCAAACTGTTTTCCAAAGGGGCTATACCAGTTTTTGTTCCCACTAGCAGTATATGAGAAATCCAGTTTCTCTACATCATCACCAGCATTTGTTGGTGTCACTATTTTTTTATTTTGGTCACTCTGATAAATGTGCAGTGGTATCTCATTGTGGTTTTAATTTGCAATTTTCTGGAGGGTAATTATGTCAAACATATTTTCATGTATTTATCATTTGTATTTTTTAAATTAAATGTCTGTTCATGCCTTTTGCCCATTTTCTTTTTCTTTATTTTATTTTTTAATTGAAGTGCCAGTGTTTTACATCATTGTTAGTACTTTGGAAGTATAGTATCTCCCCCTGCAGGTGTAGCTACTGTAGCACACCCACCTCTGAAGCACTCATAACCACCATAGTCCATGGTGCATTTTCTACTTGCGTTGTTGCAGAATATCTTATTTTTTTTCATTTATATATTTATTTTAAAAATATTTATTTATGCATAGAAGAACTGGGATATAAGCCAGAGGTGCAGCGGTGAGAGGATTCACCAGAGACAGAGTGGGGAGCAGAACAGGTGGAGTTACTGAAATACACCTCTAAGGGGAGCAGCTGGCAAGACAGGAGAGGTCTGCTGCAACATATGTGGGTTAGCTCCCTGGCTGGGGATCGAACTCAGGCCGCAGCAGTGAAAATGCTGAGTCTTAACCCTAGGCCACCAAGGAGGCCCTGTTTGTTTTTAAACTTTAAGTTCTTAATCTTTCTGTCTATGTTGTTAATTTGGTAGAAGGTGGGTGTTTTATCTTATTTTCTTATAGATATACAGACACTTGTGCTATAATCATTGATTAGATAATCCATCCTTTTCCTACCAATAGAAACATTATTTTTGCCATATATTAGTGTTTAGTATATATTTGTATCTACTTTTAATTTCTTTGTTCTGTTTCAATGACCTCTATTCCTACGGCAGTATCATTTCAATTTTATTACACTGGCTTTATTCTCAATACCATTTTTAAGTTGTGATATTTATGATATAATCTTAAGAGATTATTGAGTTCTGACAACCATATTCATTCATGTAATCACCACACTAACAAAGAATAAAACATGTCCTTCTCACTAGAAAGCACCCTCAGGTCCCCAACCCCTAGCGACATTTCTTTTTTGTTTATTTATTTATTTTTTATTATTTTTATTGTTATTGTTTATGTCTTTTATATTATTGTTTATTCCCCGTAGATTACCCACTACCAATTCACCTGTGAACTGTCACCATAGTCCCATGTGCTCTTTTCCTCTCTTTGAAGAGCAAATTAGGCAGTTATAGGGCTCTACTCATTTGCTTGCCCTCTAAGATTACTGTCTGGCACTGCCTGATGTCCAATATTTGCAAACTGTTGCTTCATATATTTTCTCATTAAAATTGGGGGGGGAGGGGAGCACGGAGGACTATGGTGATGGCTCCACGGGTGAGCAGGTGGTGGGTAACTTATGGGGAATACATAATAATGTAAAAGATACGAATAACAAAAATAAATATTATATTAAAAAAATTGTCTCAGATCCCTGTTATACCATATTGAACAAAATCAGAAATCCAAAATAAGCATATTTTAATACGCATCCATCATGAAAGTACAATCATTAAAAGGTTTTTTAAAAACTTGGCACAAGAATCCTTGACAAACCACTAAATCAATCTATTATTGAGAGATAGTGATATAATACATCACAAGAGTGGCATCATGAATCATCAGCCAAAGGAAGGATTAATCAGTAAAATAAATTGGAAAATTCTTTTGTTATTTGGGGAAAAGAATCAAGTTATATCCTCACCACACAAAGTGTTTGAAACAAATTCCAACTGGAATAAAGAGTAACTATGAAGCAAATAGAAAAACAAATACAGAAAAGTGGACATGGATATTTATTTAATCTCTTTATGCACAAATTTCTCGTTTAAATTTAAAACGGTGTTAAGCAGTAAGATGGATAGATTTGATTGAAGACATAAAATATTACAAGTCAAGAATTGTTAGATGAAAGTATACACAATCTTAACTTTTTCTAAAGCGAAATGGACTTTATAACAAAAATGAGTATGACCCCAAAATATAAGTGATGCCGTGTTTTTAATATATACTCCTCCAAATTGTAAAGTCAGAGACTAGGCTTGTGATAAACTATTGAACATGGTAGGTAATTAAGTAACTGCAGACTAAAAGTGACAATGAGAACCTTTTTTTACTTACCAAATGAAATAAACTTAAGAAAAGATGAAACCAGAAATTGGCAAGGAAGAGGGAGTTAGTGCTTATCAACACTGCCAGTGAAAATAAAAATAACAATATTTTTTGCGAAAGCAATTTGGCAATGTTTATTAGTAACTTTAAATGTGTTCCCCCCTTCTGAATCTGTAGTTCCTTTTCTAAGAACCTATTTTAGGCAATAATAATCCTAAATGCAAACATTTATTTGTACATGAAAATGTGCAAAATATCAAAAAGCAGAAACAATATAAAATAGATTAAATGATACATTTAAATAATAGAATGGCATGTAATCATTACTAATGTTTACAGGTAATTTAGAGACAAAATATAGCTGAAAAGTTTAAAAAACAGGAACAAACTAAAATCTACAGTAGATATTTAACCAGGTTAAAATTTCATGGAACTAATGCCTAGAATGATATTCATAAATACTTTGTTGATTATTACAAATAAGAATAAGAAATAAGAATATAAGAATAAAAAATAAGAATAAGAATAAAGGCTAAGAAATGAGAATAAAGGCTACTGTAGTTTCTGTCTTTCTCTTCTGTGTATTTTCCAAATTCTTAAAAACAAAACATAGTCCTTTTATAATCAGCAAAAAATTAACATTTTGAAAATGTCAATCCTCAAAGTGGGCTTACAACTTCTGATGAGATCCATTTTCAATAGATCTCGTACTTAGTGTCCCCTGGAATAGTCTTACAGGCAAAATATGAAGGTCTTCAAATTTCCTGGCCTAAGATTCATCGTTATTGTTTATCTTGTCAATGTTTTCTTCATTTCCTGAAGATCATGATAAAACCTCATTAATGATAAAATGTTGAGCAATAATCTTCTAAGAAAGTAGAGCTCTTCCTTCATGATCCTTATCATGTCCCACTTGATTTTTATTCTTATAGCTCTTTTACTACTCTGAAAGTTCTCTAAGAGGAAAATATTTGCATGAATCAATTCTGAGGAATAAAAGTTAAAAATGCTACAAAATAGAACAGTTTAAATTTACTAGCTCTGTATGTCTAGAAAGGCTACTAAACTTTGGTTTACCTGAAAATGGAGATAATAAAACCCACTTTCTAGAATTGTTAAATGTTAGAAAGAATATATACAGAAACCAATCATTTTGTAAGTATTAAATTGAGGTTGATATCAGGAATAATAGTAGTAATCATATAAAGTAGTAGTAATATCGCATAAAGGTTTAGAGAGACATTTCTTGCAGAGCGATGGAAGGGATAAACACTGAAATTATGCCATCAATTTCACTCTTTGGAAAAAGCAAATAAATCCTGAACTGCATTGTTGGGCACTACTATTTGCATACTTGCTCCTTCCGAAAGTTGTAATTGTTTTTAATTTTATATACATCATTCTTCCTTTCTGTACAATGCGTGCTTTCTCCTTTTAGGTGTCGACCCCATACAATTTCCATCACCAATTCATCTGTGCGCCATCACCATAGTCCCTTGTGCTCCTCCCTCCCCTGTTTTGTTCCCTCTCCCTCCCAAAGTAGTATTTTTAATAAGATACTTAGATGGGCAAGTACTTTACCCAAATAATGCATTCTTTTAAATTGATTGAAATGTGGTTACGATAACAAAAAGCCGTAGACATTTAATGTATACAACTTGATGCATTTGGATATTACATACATACCTGTGAAACCATCATCATTACTAACGCTATATATATTCCCATTACCTCTGATCGTTTCCTCCTAGCCCCTTTGTTTCTTTTATTTTTTTCATTTTGTGGTAACAGCACCTAACATTAAGATCTGCGCTCTTAGCGACATTTTACGTATACAATGCAGCATGGTTAATCATAGACTATGTTACACAATAGATCTACAGAACTTATTTATTGTAGCTGACACTTGCTACCCTGTGGCCAACAGCTCCCCATCCCCCTCCCCCTTCCCCCTCCCCTCCTCCTCCCTCCCCCTCCCCCCTCTCCTCCTCCCCCCTCCCCCACCTCAGTCCCTGGCAGCCACCATTCTATTCTCTGCTTCTACATATTTGTCTATTTTAGATTCCACATATAAATGAGATCATGCACACACCCAGCAAAGAAGGAGCTTCAAAGAGCACAATTTAATAGTGTAACAAAGGTGCTTGAGAGTAATTTGGGAGCAACAAGAATTGTCGTGGAGTAACCACCGACCTTCCCCACTTGCCTATACTTAAGGCCATGAAAATAATAATTGAATCGTGCAATTTCAGGCACAGCCAAAATCTCGAAGAACTTGCTTTCCACCAACACTTAACCAGTCACTTCAGAGAGAGAGAAATCACGATTCAATGAACTGACAGAATCTCTCCAAGGTAGACAATGTCTGGTAGGACCAGAAGCCAGCTGAGGCATTTCAGTTTTTTGACTTTTCTTCTCTCTTTTTTTTTAAAGATTTATTTATTTATGCATACAAGCTGGGGTGTAGGCCAGAGGTGTGGGGTGGTGAGAGGATTCACCAGAGACAGAGTGGGGAGCAGAACAGGCAGATGGACCGAAATACACTGCTGAGGGGAGTGGCGGGTGAGGCAGGAGATGTCTGCTGCGCCATGTGGGAATCTTCCTGGTCAGGCATTGAACTCTCGCCACAGCTGCCGACAGTTCCACAATGCTGAGCTTAACCCGTTGCACCACCAGGGAGGCCCCTTTCTTGAATTTTCTTGATGATATATTTCATGATGAGTAGGCGGAGACGAAGGGGAAAGGGAAGATGGTAGCAATGGTAGTGGGGTTGCTGCTAAGGAAATCCTACATGGAAAGTCTCCTCTTCACCTTGTTCTATGGAAGGACACCGATTTACACTAGCATGGTGTTAAGGACTGAATAGTGGCCCCTCCCAAATTCATAGGTTGAAGTTTTAACCCAAAGTGCTTCAAAACGTAACACCACTTAAAGATAAGGTCTTATGAAGAGGGCATTGAGTTAACGTGTTGTCATTAGGTGGAGCATGACTGGAGTCCTTTCCATCGTGGAGACACAGTAGAAAGGTGGCCCTCGATGAGGCAAGGAGAAAGGCCTCAGGGGAAGCCAAACCTGCTGACACCTTGGCCTTGGACTTTCAGCTTCCAGAACTTTGAGGTCTTATATTTCTGTTGTTTTAGTCATCCAGTCTGTGGGATTTTCTTACGGCAGCCTAAGCAAACTAGTACACAGAGCATTCCATTCCTTTTTTGAAAGCAACTGGTCAGTTATTTGCACTGATTCTGGTCCTGGTTATTATTTTTGGGGTGAAGGAATAGGAGAGAGCAAAGTGAAGAGATGGATCAACAAAAGAATTAAACCCTTTAAAAATTAGAATAGAATAGGGAATGTAGTCATTTAAAAACTGGCAGAAAACATAGGGAAAGTTATTAGTATAACAAGCGAGCTTTTTCTTGAGTTTATGAAATTTTATCCACAGAGATTTCAATGTTGGGTTAAATGTTTTTCCTCTCTATAAGCCTTCTTATCACCTCCGTTTTCTTAATCATTGCATTTGATTATATGATAACTGCACATTTTATGTTGATTCTGCAAGTGGGAAAACAGGAATATCGTGGTTCAATTAATATGAAATCACCAAAAAGCCTCACCATACTTTTACAAATGTAAATATAACAATTTCTTTGATATATCAAATATAACAACTTCATTTGATCTACAATGACTTGTCAAATCTAGTACAAAGAACCTGTCCTGTTTTTGAACATACAAACAGCTTTACCCTACAAATAAATCTGTGCCCACTTTCACAGCAGGTCAGCTACTGGACATTGCTATTTCACCAAGTAACTGGACACGCCCCACTTACTACTTCCCTCGGAGAGAACACTTATGCCTCTCAATCACGTCAGGATTTTTCTGGTCTTAAGATATCTATGTATAGTTTAACATATGTCTTACTTTATTGTTTACTCTCTTTCACAAAGATGATGATCCAAAAGAGAAAGGACTAATAGTTGTATATCCAAACATTTATTTTTTCTTGAGCTATTTTTCAAATAGAGTTATTATTTATGAACTCCTCCTGGCTACTTGTCCAAGACTCTGTAAAAATATCTATCCCTCATTTTTCAATATTCTATCAAGAAAAACTGACTTACAGAAGTAAAGGATTCTTATGTGGTTTGGTGGATGATTTTTAATTTTTAAAGTACAATGCCTACTTTGTCATGAAATTTCCTTGTAACTTACATGTAACATATACCTCATGGTAACTCTCTAGTGACTGATTATATAAACTCTGAAGGCAAATTTACAGATATGAGGAGGTCTTTTTTTTTTCTTTTCAAACAGAGAAAAGACTTCTGGAATATGTCTCTTAGGGCTTAGATGTCATATTTCTGGCTTTCTCTTTCAGATCATCCAAATTAAAATCAAAGCTGAAAAAACAGCATGTGCAATATCAGCTAGTGATTTTAAATACCCTGAATTCACTAGAACAGCAAAACACTGGTTAAAGATTTATCAGAAACTAAGCAAGGTGGTGTCTAGAAGATGAAGAAAAGTAAATTTAATCTTCAGTTTAATTAAAGAGTAAAATGTAATGATCATATGAATTTTATGTTTTCATGTGAAGTGTATCCATAAAAATCTAGGGCATAATAAATGATAATGTAACATCTTCACAGTTTTAACTTTCAGAATTTTCACGGGAGAGTAAAGATATAGCCTGAACAAGAACTATGAGCCAGGAACTTGTTTGCATCAAACTTAGATTTAATGATGATGCATAGGATTGCTTTATGTAGCTTTTGGCTTTAGTTCCTTCACAAAGGAGGCATTACAATTCCTTATTTTCTCACATAAATCTTGATCACTTGGTTTAGGAAATGACTCAACCAACCAAAAATACTTATTTTGGGGCCCTAGACACATGTGGTTCCCTACAATTACATGAACTTTTCCCAAGCAGACAGAAAGAATGATTAAGAATAAGCAATTTGCATGCAGACATGATGAAGTTGTCTTCTTTCCAAAAGGTGTTTCTTTTTGACTTTGGAGGCCTGGAATTACCTGGAGGGATACGTACATTTCTAATTGTTGAAACAGAAGTAATGGATCTGCTCTTTATTTTTTAAAAAGATTTATTTATTTATGCATATAAGAGCTGGGGTATAGGCCAGAGGTGTGGGTGTGGTGAGAGGCTTCACCAGAGACAGAGTGGGGAGCAGAACAGGTGGATCTACTGAAATACACTGCTGAGGGGAGCAGCAGGTGAAACAGGAGAGGTCTGCTGTGCCATGTGGGTGGGTCAGTTCTCTGGCTGGGCATGGAACTCGTGCTGCAGTGGCTGCGGATAGCTTCATAGTCTGAGACTTAACCCCTTGCGCCACCAGGGAGGCCCTGTATCTGCTCTTTATGAGTTAAAAAGAGAATCTTTCTTTTTCTTACTATACACACAATGTTCTCTTGACAGACAAAGAAACCACCAAACAGCCTTTATTTAATTTTGGGTTAACTGCATTCTGATGGGTGAGTGAGACAATTTAATGATAATATGCCAATATTCATAGTTATCAAGAACAGCAGAGTCTCACCGGTTTTAACAAAAGTTTTGTCAAAATTTAATATCCGAGGGATGTTATTTGCAAATTCTCTGCTATCTCTTATGGCTGTGCCATCCAGTTATTTAATCTGTCTACAATCACTACCAGCATATGACAGAGATGGATTGATAGATGTTGATATGAAACTGTATGTATAACTCCCGTGACAAATTGCTCTGTTTTCAGTTCATAAATGTGTGCAGAGATATTATGAGAATAAATCAATTTCCTCTTCCAAAACATTGTTAAAGGCTAATGGCAAAAATATTGTGCTGGCTACCTTTTTATCTTCATCTGACTTCTGAAGCTTCCTTCAGCTACATGTAGTCCTCTCACTTCTCTAGGAAACCTTTGTGTGGCTATATCTACTAGGTTTGCTACAAAACAAGCTACTTCAAAACTAAGATAATTGAAAGTATTTTTAAGTGTATTATTCTATAAATTGGCAATTTGGGCTGGGACCAACTGAAGAGGTTCTTTTGCTGGTCTTGGCTGGGCTACCTGGCATGTCCAAGGCAAGGGTCTGCAGGCTTTTTCTGTAAAGTCCAGATACTAATAATTTATGTTTTTGGGTTATGCAGTCTTTGTCACAGCTACTCCATGCTGCCATCATAACACTAAAGAAGCCATAGACAGTAGTAATTGAATGAGCATGGCTGTTTTCCAATAAAACTTTATAAAACTAGGCAGCTGTCTAGTGAGCTATTGTTACCAACCCCTGGTCTAGGTCAAGATGTTAGTTGACTATGGGTTGGTTGTTCTATAATTGTGTCAGTTGAAATGGTGAGTACTTTTCAGGCTTCTGTAAACATCCTGTTTGCTGACCGCCCCCCTCCCCCATTAACCAAAGCAAATCACAAGGCCAATCCAAATTCAAAGGGTGTAGAAATAGACTCTTGGTGAAAGGGGAAGAATTTGTGGCTATTTGTAGTGCCCAGTCAAACATAATTCACTTTCCTGAATGAACTTTGGTAATATATACTAAGAAGTCAAGACATAGCACTCATAGCCAGATGTAGTCAGGCTTCCTGCTATAGATTCTGGGTGTCTTGTGTCTGCTGCCTAGTTAAAACTCACGAACTCTTATGATAGTTCTTTCAACGAGGAGGTGAAATGACCCTAGAGAGATTGCCACACTGTGCATCTTGTATGTAGTATATGACAGAGTAGGGAAATGAAAAAGGAACAAATTGACAAACTGGTTTCAAAGCATCCATCACTACCAATAGAATATCTTCTATCTTTCACAGCCACTCCTTTGGCATGAACAACAAGGGGCACCTATCTCCTGGAGCACCCAAGTCAAATTTCAGCCAGGCCAGGAAAAAGCCCAACTTTTAACTCAGATTTACCCCCTGCAACATGGCCAAGCACCTTACGACCCTGAGGGCACTGTAAGGTCTGCTTCTTGCTCTCACACCTCTCACGGTGCTTTCACGGTCTTCTATAATTACACTGGTCAACAAATTTTTACAAAAGTCATGTAACTGAAATAAAATTAGTCATATCCTATCAATTTGTATGTGCTCAACATGAATATGACATTCAAATTCTAATTTTGACTCTAGTTTTTTGTAATCTGCAATAAATGGATGTTTACATCACGAAATGCATGCTAACAGTAATAGGCCTACGGTTAATACCTGTAAAAAATCAAGTCATAGACTACTTCTTAGATTTCTTCGCTTGTCTCTTGTACAGCTGTTCAGGAGAATCACTAGGGAGTGTCCAGCAGTAGTCAGCCAGCATTCGAGTGGACCATTTTCCCTGGTATCTTTGTTCCATTGATGCGATATCTTGTTCACCATGTTCGTCACTAACCATACCACAGTTTTCAGGGAAGAAATCCAGATGGGAAGGAAGGAAGTGGATCTTTAGAGACATATTGCAGCCAAGTTTCTGATACTGCATCAGCATGTCTTCTACTCGGTCCTTGTAGTTTTCTGCCCTAACATTCCCAAGAAAGTTTGTAGACACTAGGCAAAAAGCATCCCATGCTTGTTTCGCATCACACTGCAGCAAGTTGTTGAACCGGTCATCTCAATGCAGTTGGAATGTTTGGATAGACTCTTCTTGACTTCTTTTGCTTCATTAATCTGCCGTAAAGAGGAGGAACCAAGCAGAAGTAACAATCTTTTATGTGGTTGCTTGGTTTTCTCCACACCATGGGGACTGCAAACGGCATTGATGGTCTTTTGCCATTTAACCACTGTGAAAGCTGTGTTGTACATGTAGCATAGCATATATGTGGGGCCCAAGGCTTGTTTTGGTCACCAACCTTGCATCTGAAGTAAAGATGATAAGCCTTCTTCACTTGAGAAGTGATACTTTTCTCCTGGTTGACAAATGTCACTTCCCCACAAATAGAGCAGAAATTGTACACGCTATTAATGCACTTTCGAGGCATTACTGTTCTGTATTGTGCCTAAATGGTGAAATAATAAGTTTTATGTGACAGTAGCTTAAACTGTCTCGCACAAAGTCTGAAATATTTTCAATGCTAACCTTTCCGACAGGGCTTTCTGTAGTGCACTGCTTTATCTAGTCAGCTTACTTCAGCAGCCGCCTGGCAGTAGTATTGCATTGCATCAGAAAATGATGCCATCAACTCTGGATGATGTGTGTGCATGATGGTATTATGCAATGCAATGAAATATTACATCATTCTAGGCTGATTTAGGATGTTGTTGCAGTCCTACTGGATACACTTACATGGTGAAACATATAAAATGAATTATATGAAATATCTTCAAAACAAGAGTTAATAAAAAATGTTCAGGGTTATATTCATGTTCAGCACACCAAGATACTACAGATTAGGGCCTTTTTAAGTCAGTAATGATCTCACTGTTGACCAGTGTTTTCTCTTCCTGTCTGTTCTATTTTCTTATCATGAAAAGTAAAATCATGTCTCATTCCCCTAACATCTGTGGAAGGGCCACTCAAGTGTAAATTTGTATTGCAACTGTAGATAAGGAGGGAGAAAAGAAAATGTTAGCACAGAAGGCACATTCTTAGGAAGACAGATCCTAATGAGGTGTTTCTCAGAAGTGTTAATGGCAGCATGAAAACATTCAAATCAGGGCAACCTGTTTCATGGTTTGTCTGGGGGAAGGAGAATATCATTAACTGGGCATCTGTCATGTGTAGGCTTACCTTTAGGAACTATGCTTACTATCTCTCATTTAGTCTTCCTGAAGACCCTTTGACATACATTTTATGATGCCCATTTTAGAGATCAGAAAACTGAGGCTCAGAGATGTTCGGTAAATTGTCTAAGGTGATTCAGCTAGTGAGTAACAGAATTAGGATCAAAACCCAAGACATGCTCAGAGAATGCCAACTGCTTCCTCCGACTGGAGAAGTAATGTATGTATGCCTTCCATAATGCTGTTGAATTCCTTCAAAGCAAGCAGTATCAACTTTCCAAATATTTGAAACCCAAGTGTTTTTTTTTTCACGTTGATCTGATGAGTTCTCCAAAATTTCCAGTGACTGTTAGAAACAATAACAGCTTGAGTTTGGATTGTGACACAGGACACATTCTCTACCTTGTGCTCACAATCTTGTTGCCTCTTATTAGAATTAAGAAAGATATTCTATGAACATCCATCTTGCATGACCCTTTCCTCAAAACTAAAGAATTGCTCATTCTCTCTTAAATTGCGATTCTGTTCCTTTGTCACGGTCCCCCAGTACAGAGTTCCTGTCTTTTCCATTGGAGGCCGCCTCTTCCAGAATTTTCTTCTTTTGAAAGAAAAGAATTTCTTTGTAATGAAGATTTAAGTTTCCTGCAGTTTTAAGTTAAATCCACTTTGTCTTTATGAAAATTATAAAAGATCACCCAATTCATCTCCATAAAAATCTTATTGTATATTTCAGGATAGTAATTATACCTTTGTTTCCTCTTGACCTCCTTTAACTTCCTCAGTTATTTTGTCAACAGCCCTGATCATAATCATATATCTCTCCATCTTTTGCAAAGACTGGAATGACATTCATAATTTCACCTCTTAAGGGATGAGTCTTTGAAATTTATTATAATAAACAATAAAAAAGTGGGGGATTTGGAGTCACACATTCTAGATTTGAGCTCTAGTTTTACCAAATATTAGCTTATTTACCTCTAAGCTTCCATTTCCCCTTCAAGCTTCTATTTTATTTGCTCTCTTTTTGTAGGGAGGATGCATTTTGAAATTTAGCAAGTGTTGTGGTTTTGTTAGAACCTTGTATGTAGTTACTGTGATAGGTAGGGTAACGGCCCCCCAAAGGTGTCCAATTCCTATAGCCTGTGAACATGTTATGTTATATTGCAAAGGGGGATTAAGGTTGCAGATGGATTAGGGTTGCTAACTAGCTGATGTTAGATGAGATCATTCTGGATTATCTGGGAGGGCACAATGTCATCACAGGGGTCTTTAAAAGTGCAAGAGGGAAGCAGGGGCCTCAGAGTGAGAGAAGGACATATAATAGTGAAAGCAAGGTCAAGCAGTCAATGAACAAGCACTTGACTCACATTTACTAGTATTGAAGATAGAGGTAAGGGGCCATGAGACAAGCTCTCTAGAAGCTGGGAAGGCAAGGAAATGCATTCTTTTCTAGTGCTTCCAAAAGAAGTAAACTCCTAGCAACAGCTGGATTTTAGCCTAGTGAGACTCATTCCAGGCTTCCAACCCCCAACACTGTAAGATAATTAATTTGTATTATTTAAGCCATTAAGTTTATAATAATTTGTTATAGCAGCCATAGAAAATGAATACAGTTATCTACATACTGATGCCTTCATAGATCCCGTTAGTGCCTTGTTTTTGAACTGTCTACAATAAGCATATTGAAATTAGCTCATAAATGCTTTTTACTCTTCCCTTCTCCCTCAGTCCATAATTTTAAAGTAATATCCTTCTGATCCAAATATATCTGTATGGACATATGTATATAAAAATTGATCGAATATATATGGCATATAGAAACATGCGTATATATGGCAGTCAGCAAATTTAGCCTGTTTTTTATGTAATCACTTCTTTCTCATTCCACTTTTAAAATTTTATATTTACATTGTCAGAGATAACTATTACAGTCTACTTTTTCCCTTATTACCACTATTTCAGTCTTAAATCATTTATTGGTTTTCTGAAGCTTATTGTGTAGCAGATTTTACAGAATGGGCCCATAGAAATAATGTTCCCTGAGTTCTCATAGATTTGCACCAGTTTGCTTCCAACCTCCATATTTAAAAGTGAGCTTGACCTTTTCTCATACTAGTGTCTTAATTGTGTGAATTCTATTGTCTTTGGGCATAAACAGTCTAATATCAGTCTCTGTTACTTCCCATATCAATGACTGGTCTTCTGGCCTGAATACTCAAAGGGTGTGTTTTCATTTACATTACAATCCAATTTTTTTATATAATATGTCTTGATATTGGCTGTTAAGGTAGATTATCCTAGATGACTTTTCAAGTTTTCTTTGTTTTACTCAAGGAAAGTTTTCTTTAATTCTTTCCTGAGTTCCATTGCTCCTCCTAATTACTTTTAGTTGGGACTTCTCATTCCTTTGCCTCTAGGGTAATCATTTTTTTCAGTGTAGGCATTATCTTGGGAGGGCACTTCAGTCAATTAACTTGGAGAGTTCTTAGAGCCCACACACTCCAGCAAAGTCCTAACTTAAAATGGTCCTTAGATTGGAATATAGAAATAATCCTTCTAATTACAGTTGTCCTCAGACCGACTCCTTGAGTTTCTAAGCTGAGAGGGAAACTGTTCCTCTAAAGAAATGTGTGGACAATATTTGGAGTATCTGTTCATTGGGTTCACTAAAAGTTCCAATTTTTCCCTCTACTTCCCCATCATAGTAACTGATTTTAAACTAGTCTTTTTATTGTTGATATTTGGTCTCAATTCCTTTAATGTTTTGGGGTTTGTGAGTTTACTTGCCCTTTGGTTTTGTTGTAGATATTTCTAGTTTTACAATCTTTACTACCTGGGTTTGTGGAGTGTGTGTGTGTGTGTGTGTGTGTGTGTGTGTGAGAGAGAGAGAGAGAGAGAGAGAGAGAGAGAGAGAGAGAGAGAGAGAGAGAGAGAGAGAGAAAGGATTCAAAATTTATGCATTGCCAGCTATACTGTCTTCCTAGAATTCCTTTTAATAAAATGAAATGGATGAGTAATGAAAATATAAAACCAACCTCCTCTACCACAAGGTTATAATAAAAATCAAGTGAGATAATGGCCATGATCACGTGTATAAACCACAGAACAACCTATACCTGTTATTTTGTACCATTCATGGGAAAGGAGGACTACAGTCCTTCCATTGTTTAGACCACAGGCAATGCACCATCTACATACCAGACAATAGCAAGCCCATTTTAATAATCCTTGTTGACTCAGCGTCCCATGGAGGTAGGTTAAAACCAGACACCACACTCTGAAATCAATACTCCTTTTTATTGGGATGATTATCGTTATTGTGAAACCACACACTGGAACTAGATGGCAAATGTCTTAGTATTTTATTACTCAGTGCAACCTTTCAGATTGAAAAAAAGAATAAATTGGCTGAATAAAAAGGAGTCTAGGAGAAAATCCATGATTTTCTCAGAAATGTTTCTTGATAAAAACTACAGCTATAAACCTCTATTGTTATGAGAGCAATTTACTTTAAAATGATTTTTAAAAAATAAGAAATGTTAAACAGAGAGGGATAGAAATGAATTAGATCAGTAAAAATGTGGGGATACATTTTCAAGATGCAGAGCAAGAGTTAAATACTGGAAAGCAATCATGAAAGAGTTCAGACATCTTCACAATAGCCAAGACAGGCAAACAGCCTAAATGCCCATCAATGGATGACTAGATAAAGATGTTGTGGTCTATATAGTCAGCAGAATATTACTCAGCTATTAAAAAGATGAAATTGTGCTTTTTGCGTTAACATGGAAGGAGCTGGAGGAGATTATGCTAACCCAAATAAATCAGAAACTGAAAGACAACTACTGGATGGGTTCACTCATATGTGGATTATAAATGAAACAAAGCAGATTAACTAACAAAAATAACTCTTGAACTCTGAGACAAATATGGCAGCTACCAGAGGGGAAGAGGGTGGGAGAAACAAGTAGAAGGCATTAATTTGATAATGGCAAATGGCACTGAAACTATGGTGGCCAGTGTAGCGTACACCTTGAGGTGTAAAGCTGTGCTCCTGAAACTTATGTAGTATGATAAGCCAATGGTAAATCAATAAAATCTTTAAAAATTTGCAAACATATCACAGAACAACAGATCTCCTGCCATTGCTGTTTCCTTGTGGGAATTACCTTGAAGGCTCAGAGAGTTTTCTTGACTGCAAACTAAAGTGGGATAACAAATGTTGTTTAAAAGGAAGTTGATTGCTGAATAGTACTCCATTGTATACATGTACCACAACTTCTTGATCCAGTCATCAATTTTTGGGCATTTGGGTTGTTTCCATGTTTTAGCTATTGTATATAGTGTTGCAATAAAGTAGGTGTGCATGTGATCTTTTGGATTAATGTTTTTGTGTCCTTTGGGTATATTCCTAGGAGTAGAATTGCTGGGTTGTATGGAAGCTCCATTTTTAGTTGTTTGAGAAACTGTCATACAGCTTTCCATAGAGGTTGGACCAGTTTGCATTCCCACCAACAGTGTAGGAGTGTTCCTTTTTTTCCACATCGTCGCCAACATTTGTTGCTCTCTATTTTTTAAATGTATGCCATTCTTGTTGGTGTAAGGTGGTATCTCATTGTAGTTTTTATTTGCATTTCCCTGATTATGAGGGATGTTGAACATTTTTTCATATGCTTGTTGTCCATTTGCATTTATTCTTTGGAGAAGTGTCTTTTAAGTTCTTCTGCCCATTTTTTGACTAGATTTTTTGTTTTTGTTGAGTCATGTGTATACAGTGGAGTACTATTCAGCTATCAAAAATGATAAACTAACCCAATTCTCAGCAACATGGATGGAGCTAGAAGGGATCATGCTCAGTAAAATAAGCCAGAAGGAAAAAGAAGGTGGACTATAAGCAAGCCAAACGAGAAATCAGAAGGAGAAAATAGCACACAAAACATAAACAAAAGCAATAACCAACAGGCAACCACAAATAAAAGATCTTCTATAGGGGAGGGGAAAGAAGAAAGACCAAAATAGAGAAGAAAAGAACACAAGGGACTATGGTGATGGTTCACGGGTGAATTGGTGGTGGGAAACCTACGGGGGATACACAATAATGTAAAGGATATAAATTAAATTTAAAAAGGCAGAAAAAATAAACATATATTTATAGTTCCTTATAAAAAATGAAGTTGAAATAAGTCAGATGGAGAAACAGAAACCTCATATGATTTCACTCATATGTGGGACATAAAGAAACAAACCAAATGACTAAAGCAGATAAGACAAAAGTAGACTTTTAGACTATAAAAACAAAATTATTTTTTATTAGAAGGGAAGGGGGATGAAGAGTGAGTAAATTGGAAAAAAGGAGTTGACTTTATCATGGTGGTAAAGTTAAGGTGGTGTGTACTGATGTTGATTTATTATTTTCTTAATTTATTTTTTAATTGTTATTGAAGCCCTATTGTTTTACATCCTTGCTAGTGTTTTGACAGTATAAGATTAACTCCCCCCCCACAGGTGTAGTCACTATAGCCCTTACACCACCAAAGCACCCATAGTCCTCCACTGTAGTCTATTGTGTTTTTCTCATGAATTGGAAGAATCAATATTGTCAAAATGGCCATTCTACCTAAAGAAATTTACAATGCCATCTCCATAAACTTTCAGTGGCATTCCTCAAAGAGATGGAACGAACATTACTGAAATTTATATGGAACCACAAAAGATCTGAAATAGACAGAGTTATCTTGACAAAAAAGGGAAAAACCAGTAGTATTGCACTTTCAGACTTCAAACTATACTATATGTTAGTTTGATGTTGTATGTCAGTATATGATATTGATTTAAAAGTCTGTACATTTGAAGGCTATGTGATACTATAAAACAATATTGCTTCAACTGAAAAAAAAAAGAAGTTAAGGGCATAGAGAACAATAGCTGTACCAGGTCCTGAACTAGGCATATTGGGCCACAGAAGCTCTTCATTTACCACTCTTCCTTCTTCCCTGCCCAGGAATCTGGAAAAGGCACAGTAGACTTGCCTTGCTGTGCAGACATTTTTGTAACTTCCAGTCATTCAGCCCACCTCCTCTGATAATCGGACCTCCTTCCTTTGCAATTTGGTGAAATGTCTCTAGCCCAGGTCACCAGAGACTCCCCCCACAGTGCCACCTAAACTCCTGCTCCTCACAGAATCCTTGCGTGGGGACTCCACTGGGGATTCCAGTGGGGGTCCCCACTGACCATCCCCTGGATTATCTTCCTCACTTCCGTGGCTCCTTTTTCTCCTGGTCCTACCTCAGTCTCTCCAGGTGAAACTTCTCAGATGTCTCCATCAGATCCCCCTTTCCTATCTGCTCCTTAAATATTGGTGTTCTCAGAGTCCCCTTTCATGTTTGTTTGGGTTCATGGCTTCCACTACAATTTCTGGACTGCAGACTGTTATGCCTGCGTCTACACTTGGTCTCCGTCCTGCCCAGCTCAGCACGGTGCTTCAGGGAACTTAGCACCCCACCCTGCGGTCTGTACAAGACAACTCACAAAGAGGCCACCCAGCACCACCTTCAACATATAAACACCTCATCTCACCTACAGGTCACATGCTCCTTCTTTCTCTCTCTTCCTGCTCCCGTCATGCCATCAGCTGACCCTCCGGGAATGACAGATGTAGCCAACTGAACCACAGCCTTGAGCTCCAGATACAGATAAGCTCTTGCCAATCCGTTAGTAAATGCGAAGTCTTTGCTCAAATGCTCCTTCCAGTGACCCTTACTCTATGTACCCCATTTCACACCCTGCCAACATCCCAACCCCTTTTTGCCTTGCCCTACTTTTTCTTTTTTTCCATAACATTGACTACCTTCTAGCACACTATACAATTAACATATTCATGATGTGCATTGTTTGATGTCTGTCTCCCCCTTGGAATTGAAGATCCACAAGGGCTTGAGTTTTATCTAATTCCCTGTTGCATCCCCAGCATAAGATGGTGCCGGATACCTAGTGAGCCCTTGGTAATTATTACCTGTTATTACACAAAAGAAAATTGCAACCAGAGGGCCTGGAATGGGCCCTGAGTAAAAATAGATGAACTGTTTCTGATGACATATCCTATTTGATGGTATAATTAGACCCTGAAATGTATGAGATTGGTTCAGACTCAGATCACAGCTAACATACTAGAAAGAAGTTGAACATAAAAAGGAGAATTTCCCAATAGCTGCCTGCTTCATCTTCGGTGGGACTTCCAGGATGTGTTAGCCATACTTTTTATTTTCTATGTTTTCTGATGCTTTGATATCTTGGGGCCTTAAATGGCAGTCCCTCAAAGAGTTAGCTAATTTTTAGAAAAAATAAACAACTTGCTGGGGACCAACAAATTCTGAGCCCATACACACTATCTACCGCCTTTTATCAGGCCCCTGCGGTCCAGGACTCTCCCTCTGCCCTAAATCAGGACCAGGTACCAGACAATTAGGACCCCGCTTACAGCTCCAACTGCCAATGTTAGCCAAACCAGGGAGTCCTAAACCTGCTCAACTTGCCTACTCTCTTTGGCCCATTCATTTTTGCAAAAACAAAGGCCCTCGCTCATGTTTTCCCTTCACTCCTGCTGCAGACAGACTCTAGAGCAGCCCCAGGTGGCTGTGCAGGCCCTGGGGTGCTCTCGGTCCTAGGCAACTCTGAGTAAAAACCTCTTTCCTCAAGACAGTCATTTCTGTGACAGCTTGTCTTACCACAACTCAGTAAAACAAATCCTGGTACCTCTTCACGCATAGAGCCCGTGAAACTTCTGGTCAGGCTTTCACAGCCCAGAATTCCTAATTGAGAAACCTCAGCTAACCAGACTGGTCTTCCCCTTGCTTGACTCAGCAACACAATAGAAGAAACTTTGAGTGAACTGGGTTTAGACAAACATACTGAGAAGTATCGAAGACTTGTGTGGCGCCAAGCTGGCATTGGAATTGTTGCCCAGGTATTCACTGGTGTGGGCACTGCTGCACTTTCAGGGGCTGTTTTTTGAACTGGGACAACCTCCTCCAAGCAGTAACTCACTTTTGGCCAAGCCACCTATGGATGTTTCCTGAAGCAACGAACAAGTCTTTTGTTGTCTTCTAAAATGCAGCACGAGGAACACAACTCACACTTCAGATCCCCAGGACTAATCCCCAACCACTGATGTTCAAGGAAAAGGAATGCAATCCTTCTACTTCCAAAATGACAGCACCCTCCCAAGGCAATGTCTTCTCCTCCCGGCTCTGCATTTGGGTTCGACTCTTTGGCCACGTCTCTTCATTTATGAAAGATGTCTGATAATTAGCAGAGCCTTAAAAATATGAAGAAATGGAATTAGAACTATAGGATAGTAAAACAAAAGAACCTCAATCCCTGCTTCCCTGTGTCCACATCTATTGGGATGTATTGTAAACCTGAATGTAATACCGAGAACTATGAAGTTTCTAGAAGACGTAAGAGGATCTTTTCATGATTTTGGGACAGGCAAAATTTCACACATAGGATACAAAAGTCTAAACCATGAAGGTGTTTCTTGATTTAGGTTATTTAAGTAAGTCTTTCATTTCGTGTAAATCCCAAGTTGGTAAGCTCTATATTTGGCAAGTCAATATTTAAAATTTGATATTTGAAACAGCTTCTTTCATTTCTGAAAATACTAAACCTTAAAAAGTTAATACTTATTAACATAACTACTAATGTATCCTAGTGGACTCTGGATCAGAGAAAAAATATTGTTATAAAGAATATTTTTGGGGTAATTGCTGAAATTTGAGTATGCAGTGAATAACTTTACTCTGAGTATGTAAGAGAATGTCTTTATTCTTAAGAAATGCATGACAAAACATTTTGGAATACAGGGATATTATAATATCATTTACGCTAAAATGATTAAAAAATAAATATATGTAAGAGAAATAAAGAAAATGTGGCCAAAAATTAAAAATTTTTGGAATACAGCGATATTATAATGTCATTTACTCTAAAATGATTAAAATATAAATATATATAAGAGAAATAAAGAAAATGGAAAATGTGGCCAAAAATTAAAAATTAAGGAATTAGGCAAATAGCATATGGGCATTTTTTGTATTTTTCTTGCAACATTTAAGTTAGTACTTATTTATTTTAAAAACTAAAAAAAAGGTTCTTGCTAAAATTGAATTGAAATATATCTCCTCCAAATTTTCATCCTCTTGGATCTAATTCTTCTCCTTACATGATCTTTCTAGACAAACTGAATTTTTTTCACTGTAATAGATTTCAGACATGAGGATAGTTGTATCAAGAGCCTGCAAACTTTTTTTCACCAGATGATGTGAATAGGAACTTCACTTCCTTCCTGCCCTTCACCTCTCATTGCTCCCCAATCTCTCCACTCCTTTCTCCTTTACTCAGAGCAGATACACACACACACACACACACAGACATCATACACACACACACACACAGACATCATACACACACACACACACAGACACATCAAACACACACACATATATGAATGAGTAGAGGTGGAATGTGTGTGTGTGTGTGTGTGTGTGTGTGTGTGTGTGTATGAGTATGTGTATGCTAAGTATTTTAGATTTGATTTCAGGTGCATTGCAAAACCTTTGAAAATATTTGTTAGTCTATATAACCACATTTTCTTGATCCACTCACTGTTCCGGGAGCATTTAGGTTGTTTCCATATCTTGGCTATCGTAAATAGTGCACAGTGGAATATATATATATGTGTGCGTGTGTGTGTGTGTGTGTGTGTGTGTGTGTATACTATATATATTATGTTTACACACTACATGTGAAGTCCTACTTTGGGAACCTCTGTCAGCTCCCACATGTACAAAGTAGTCCATGTGAATGGACAAGGCATTATTTCCTTCCTTGCATAGAAAACCTCAACAATGTCCAGGGCTTCTCAATGCAACTGTGACACAGGCTGTCACCGAGTGCATTGGAAAAGAAAAACTGGATAACGAAGCATTGTCTCTTTTGGCAGGACTATGAGACAAATGGAATTGCAGGCACTCACAATGTGTGGAAAAGAGAAGTAAGACACAAAAGCTTGCTATAGAAAGGTTGCTATGGTGTGATGTGTTTTTCTCCACCCCTCTTTTCAGAGCCAGCAAAAAATGAATGATGCTAGGTTTCACCAGTTCTTTCTTAACTGAATGAGGCTTTCCCGAAGAAAACTGTGTCACATAATGAATGACTTCATCACACAATCTGCGGACACAATTGGACATTATGAACCAAGATTGCTGCAAGCTTTAGCCAGTGCACAAAGACACAAAATGAATTGGTATGCTGAGGATGTGCATACATATTTGAAGTTTTGACTGATGGTGTGGCTTGTAGGAGAGCTCCCTAGAAGATTCTGGTACATTTAGCATCGCCAACGCCTTGTGCTCACAAAAGTCTCAGAAACATATGTTTATCAAGAGACCTCTGAACATGTGTGTGAGTGTGTTCCCAAGACCTGACACAGAAGGTTTGAAATAAAACTAGCTTCTTGGGGTATCCTCCACCTTCTTGATTCTGAGCATAGAGTTCTTAGAGGCATTGTGTTACAGTTATAGTAGAACATTAGCACCATCTAAAGGCTGCATACCAAATGTCTTGCCAGCATGAAAGTCACTCAAAATGTATTTTGCTAAATGACATAATTCTTGGGGAGGGGCACTGACACTGTGCACATGTTTGCTTGTCTGGCATGAAACAGTAAGCCACCGTTGCAGGCTGTGAGTCTGACCAAGATATTCCCAGAGAGGTATATATCACCTACAGTGTTCTCCTGTTTGAAAGATTAGGCCATGTTTATCAGAGACTGTGTTGACTTATTTGCTTGTGTAGCTATTTGTCATTCCTTACCCAGGGAATTCACTCTGCCAGTGGGCGTAGTCTGAACTTGGCCAAGAACATGGTATGGAGGAGGTGATAGGGGGGAAGGAGGAAGGGGCAGTGATCCACCAGTCTTCCAATTCTTTGCTGTTTTCTAAGTTTGTAAACTTAACCTCTCTGAGCCTCTCATGCTTAAAAAAAAAAAGGCAGTTCAACTAGATTATCTCTAGCAACCTTTTCTTTTCTACCACTGGTGTGGCCCTTGGCCTGGGAAGGCAGTGTGGATCTCCTGGTCCCCTACCTCTTCCATATGTCGCAGTGAACAAATAAAATGATGCAGGCAGGTTTCTGTTATGGAGTTTTTAAGCCCAACTGAGTTTCACCCAAAACCTTTGGATTCAAAGCCAAGGAAAATCTGACTTAAGTCTCCTTGGGAAGTTTACAGGGCCCCAGTGGTTAGCTGAAGTCCCCAGATTCCCTCGAAGTTCCCAAGGACCTTTTTAGAAATAGTAGCTGATCTTTAAAAGGCTTGAGTGGTAGGAGGTTTTTAGAATAGATTGACATTTGCTCCTGACGCAGGCTCTCTGATGCAGTCGCGCAGTGGGAATGTCTTGTCTGAGGGCCAAAGTCAGGTGGGTGTGGGGTGTTAGGGTGGATAGAACAAAAACTAAACAATTTTTAAGCTTAGTAGACAGATCTGAGGTTTTGCCTCTTCCCTGTTCTGATTGTGAGACATAGGCAACTCATTCAATCTCTCTAAGCTTTGGTTTCCCTGTCTGTAAAATGCAGCTAACATCAAAGTGATTAAGAGGATTAAATTTGATATTATACTCATCCTGTCTACCACAACACTTGATGCAGAGTAAATATTCCAGCAGTGATATCATTGGCTTATTAGTTTTAAGTCACTCTCTATTTTGTTGAGGCAACACTGCCTAAGGAAAGGCTTAAGGTTTCCGCACCTCAGCGGAGGTCCAGCAATAGATTCTGTATCCCACACCTAACAAATGCTTGCAGGATCCTCTGACACACAGCCCAGGCTCTTGCTTTTGTCTTTCAAGATGTCCTCTATGCTCAGTACTTGCTGAGTGTCTGCCGTGGGCCCTGCCTTTGCTCTGGACGATCCCGCTTCTGCCTCTAGCACAGGTGCTCTGCTATCAGGGTAGTTGAAGTTTTCCTTTGATGGCCCTGCAACTAAGCAACTTAATTATGAATGAACTCTGCCGAAAAGCTTATGTTGCTCTTTTTCCTCAGATAGCACTGGCATATAGCTAGGGCTTCAATGCACAAAAACAAAGGGAGGGCTCCCCCTCCCACCCACCCACCTACTACCGATTAACCCCAAATCCCTTTCCCTCCATCTGTTACTTGTGGCCTTTGTTAGCATGGAAGAATGAACTGGGAGGAAAAGAAAAGGCAAAATATAATACATTCTTCGTGAAATACACAATACTTAATTCTTTAAAAAATTCTCAAAATGAAGGATTCATTATCAGCAATTCATTATGTTCCAAGATTGGGTAAAACAATATTTTAGTGAGCTTAGTCTCATTTTTTTGATCACATACAAAATATCGCTCATGCGTACCTCTTGAAAAGAAGAAAGTGAAAAATGGAGAAATTTAATAAGTAAAGATACAAGGTTTATTTTAAAATAACTCCTTTAGTCAAGGGTGCAGAGTCATATTTTACAAAATTGCTTCCCCCTCGTCACCATTATGACGAGGATATGGCAAGTCCCCCCGCAAAACTGTTTAACAGCTCTTCAAAAACATCTTTCACTTAAAAATCAGTTCATACTTAGTTGACTTTTCAATATTAGCACTTTCTTATGTTTTATTAATTTACCACATTCTCAGCCATTTTTATAGCTACATATTATATTGAATATATTTTTTAGCAAATTAAGAATTTAAATCCACACAAAAATCCACATTGTTGTCAATTTCAGTATGAAATTGTGTAAAAATACCTGTCATTATAGAGTAATAAGCAAAGCAGTTCATTTTCTAACAACTGCATTGGTCTAAATGGCAACCATAGTCACATAAGGGGGAAGTTTCTTTACCTTGAGAAAAGATTAAGTGTTAGAGCAGATGTGTGTGTGTGTGTGTGTGTGTGTGTGTGTGTGTGTGTGTGAAGAACATCTGTGACATGGGAAGAGGTCTTTGTAATTTGGTCTAATAAATGGAGAACTCAGAAGCATAAATGATCACACAGCCTGTTAGTGGTGGACCCAGAAGTGCATTCAGGTTTTCTAACTCCTTGGGTATCATTGGGCAAAGCCATATGGTCAACAAAGTCTCTGAAATTCCCAACTATTATTGTTTGCCAGTTTCTAAGCCCGTTGATCCATAATTTACAGCCTCATCCTCCTGTTCTTGTTCTTTTGACTTATCCACCCTATCTGCCCTTCTTTCCTCAGGGGTTTCAGTTCATCCATGAAATCTCAAAACTCATATATTGTTCCAATTGATATGCACTGTGAATGTAAAATAAACACCAGATTTCAAAAATTTGGTATGACAAAAAGAATATAAAATGTCTCATTAATAATTTTTATATTGATCACATGTTCAAATGCTGATAATATTCAGGACACATTGGGTTAAGTAAAATATGTTGTTAAAATTAATTTTACCTGTCTCTTTATTTTTAATGTGACTATTAGGAAATTTAAGGTAATATATATGACTCATATTGTATTTCTGTTATGTAGCATTGACTAATGTAACATTGTAATTTTCCAGTTATAACTTGATATTCTACCCTTTCTTCAAATCCAATACTTTCTACAAAGGTTTCTGGTGCTTTCTTGGAAAAATAGGATTTTAAGTAAGAGATAAATGATGTAGTTGTATTAAACTGTACAAATCAGTAATTGTGCCATTTTGTAAAAACGCGTGAATTGTTCTAGTCAATAGCTGTACTGTTGTGGAAAATTAGATGCTAACGTAAGGACTAAGTGATTTAGATATATTAACTTGGATTATGTATTATAATCTTCCCTTCCATAGGGTGAAAAACATAGTACCTGACTCTCCAGTGTCTTGAAATTTAAATGTAACCCAAAATATGTCTTCATGAGACTTTCTCAGCAGGCCACTACTCAGAACATCAGAATATGCTTGCTAACTTATATCTGTAAGAATTGCTAAAGGGGCCTCCCTGGTGGCGCAGTGGTTACGTGCTGTGCTATGGAGCTGCCGGCAGCGGCGACGCCAGTTTGCGGCTACATGAGTTCGACGTCCGGCCAGGGAGATTCCCACACGGCGGGGCAGACCCCTCCTGCCTCACCTGCTGCTCCCCTCAGCAGTGTATTTCTGTTGATCTGCCTGTTCTGCTCCCCACTCTGTCTCTGGTGAACCCTCTTGCCGCCCCACTCCTCTGACCTGTACCCCAGCTTGTATGCACAAATAAATAAATCTTTAAAAAAAAAAGAATTGCTAAAGGGAGTGGTGGTAGGGAAGAGGCAGTGTTTCTGAGAATAATAGGATGATAGGAGGTAGAGAAAGTTGTACATTTATTTCAGAGTAAATTAATTTTTCAGGAAATGTATTGAAAAACTTGCATATTTCTTTGCTTTAGTTGTTGCCATCTGAGCTTGATTCAGGTATAGATAGCATTGGGCACATAAAATGATCTAGTAGGTGTCTTCTGTTGCTCATAGGAATGTAATTTTAAGGCAAAATGCCAAGCTAAAAATATCAGTCACTTCTGATTTATTTCTGTCAGTTTATTATTAAAACATGAAACAATGAAAACATTTTATTGTAGAGGGATATATAAAATGTGAGGAATGCCTATCTTTTTGCTGGAAAAACTATGGATACGAATAAAGTTCAGGGCCTCCCTGGTGGCACAAAGGGTTAAGTCACAGCACTATGAAGCTATCAGCAGCCACTGCAGCACCAGTTTGAACCCCAGCCAAGGAGCTGACCCACATGGCACAGCAGACCTCTCCTGCCTTGCCCGCTGCTCCCCTCAGCAGTGTGTTTCTGTAGGTCCACCTGTTCTGCTCCCCACTCTGTCTCTCGTGAATCCTCTCACCAGCCCCACACCTCTGGCCTACACCCCAGCTCTTGTATGCATAAATAAATAAATCTTTTTTAAAAAAATAATGTTCAGCTTAACCAAATCTATATTTGAGAGGTGACAACTTGTTTGAACTCTGAATGCATAATGCAAATGGTATCTAAGAATCATGTGTGCTACTTTGTACCAGACGTGGTTCTCAATTTCCTTCCTGTCTTACAGATGCAGAATGCAAGGCACAGAAAGGCCACATGAAGTGTCTGAAAGTCACGTGACTCATCAACAGCAGGGCAGGGACGTGAGCGCAGGCACTGGGGCCTGAGTTCGTGCTCTTACCACACGATGCGTGTCCTGAGCACTATGACTCGGTAGGTAAAAGTGGGCAGTCAGGGAAATCATAGAATCCTGGCTTCAACAATAGTGAAGAATTTCGTGCTGTTCCCGCGAAACTGTCATGCGGGAAGAATTGAGAACATAGCATTAGTCAAGGATGTGAGTACTGTTTGAGAAGCCTGGCCACAGAGAATCAAGTAACTCTATGAAGTGAGATGGTTGGTGAACATGATTTAGATATGATCTACGCGCCTTGTCTGACTAGTAATGCTGTTGATACTATGGGTCTCATGGCTTCTTTGAACAAGAGCTACCTCAAAAGTTGTGAATCACAGAGTTGTGAATCTAATAAGGAAAAGAGGAGACTGTTGCAGTGTAAAAGAGAAAATAATTGTCTGTCTATGTTAGGATTATGAAAACAACAACAAAACACTGCCTGAACAGACCCAAAATTGTGAAGAATTTTGAGAGGACACATTGTTAAGAATTTAGTTATTAAAACCATGATCAGGATTATCTCTTATAAGAACAGACCTTACCTCTTTAATTTTATTTCCGTAGCACATATACATGTGCAGATACTTTCCATATATTTTGTGGTGATGATGGCAATATTAGTTTTTGTGATCATTTGACAATGAAGAACTCTGGGATACCAGAAAAAAAGAGTGATTAGAAACCATAAGTACTTATTTATACAATCTGTAAAGTGATAGTAATATTAACCTTAAGTGCTCTTGGGAGGATTAAATGAGATGGAGCAGAGAAAGTACTAAGCACAATGTCTCTTTTATTACGTGTTGTCAATCAAGGCTAATTACGATGATAATGATGGTGAAGATGATGGTGATGATGATGACCACAATGATGTGATGATAAGTCACACTAATCATGTTGCTTCTAGGGAGCCATGTCCAGTTCCTAGCAACATTTGTTCATTTATTTATTTCAGTAACTTTTAAAAAAAGATTTACTTATTTTTTTTAAGATTTATTTATTTATACATACAAGCTGGGGTACAGACCAGAGGTGTGGGGTGGCGAGAGGCTTCACCAGAGAGAGAGTGGGGAGCAGAACAGGCAGATCAGAAATACACTGCTGAGGAGAGCAGCGGGCGAGGCAGGAGAGGTCTGCCGCGCCATGTGGGATTCTCCAGGGCTGGGCGTCGAACTCGCATCGCTGCTGCCGACAGCTCCGCAGCACAGCGCTTAACCACTGCACCACCAGGGAGGCCCCAAGATTTACTTATTTATGCATACAAGAGCTGGGGTATAGGCCAGAGGAAGGGGGGGCATTAAGAGGATTCACCTGAGACAGAATGGGGAGCAGACCAGGCAGATTGACTGAAATACACTGCTGAAGGGTGCAGAGGGTGAGACAGGAGAGGTCTGCTGCGCCATGTGGGTCAGCTCCCTGGCCTGGGATCGAACTCATGCTGCAGTGGCTGGAGATAGCATCATGGTGCTGAGGCTTAACCCCTTGCACCATCAGGGAGGCCCTCAGTAATGTTTTTTTGTTTGTTTGTTTGTTTTGAGAGAGCATTGGCTACAACTCTGTATTTGGTTTAAAGGAGTAGCTTCACATCTCTTCAGATGTATGAGACCACACCATACCCACCACCAAAACACCCCTAATCCTTCACCATAGTCTACTGGGCCTCCCCCAAGTGTCCCCTTTCTCCCTCCCATCCACTTCCTTTCTCCTTTTCTGGGACCTTCAATTCTACAGTCAGAGTTCTAGGGCTGGTTTTGTCAACAACTTTTAAGTAAACCATTCAAGTTGACATGTCTGTGTAACATTGGGATATAGAAGCTATTCAAAAGATCACAGCCAACAGGACTGTTAACTGTAAAGCACGACTTTAGTTTCATATGTGATTTAGAATGTGTTTATTTTTTCCACAAATTTATATTGAATAGTGTATTCAATAAAGTTCTATGAGGTCAAGGCTCTGTATGCTTTGTGCCAACAAGTTCCTCACATTCTGGGATCACAGTTTGCTAATGAGAACTGACTGATACCAACACGAAATGGTTTGGTCGTCCTTTCCTTCTGTTCGCAAGCTTTGGAAAAAAGGAAAAAGGACTGTTTTGGAAAAGCAAAGAAGCACAGACTTTGACATTAAAAGACAACCTCCCGTTTTCGTGCATGAGATTTTTAATAATAATTATTATACCTCATAAGGCTATTTTGAAAACCAAATGATATAGTGTCTCTGAAAGTGTTGTACAAATGTTAATGTTATTATTAAAAATCCTATCTATCTCCTTATTTTAAAATGGTCACTTTAAGCACAGAAGATCATCTGCTTTGTGGATTATCTCTGTCAGTCACCAGTGTACTTATTGCAGTCATCTCTTGCCCTCTCTAGCCTCTGCATGTATTAAAAACGAGGCTGTTTTTTTTCCACCTCTGTATCTCCTTCATTCAGCATTCTAGCTGACATACAGTAGGTACTGGCGCTTGTTTTTATTTTATTTTATTTTTTTGTATAAATATATATTTTTATTGTTATTTATATCTTTTACATTTTGTATTCCCCTTGGGTAACCCACCACCAATTCACCTGTGATCCATCTCCGTGGTCCCTTGTGTCCTTTTCTACTCCATTTTGTGCCCTTATCCTCCCCCTACCCCCAGTGTCTCTCTCCTATTTGGTTTCCCTATAGTCTTGTTATAGGTGAAACCATTCGATATTTTCCTCTTTCTTTCTGGCTTGTTTCGCTGAGTATGATCCCCTCTAATTCCATCCATGTTGCTGCAAATTGCATGTGCTTATCTTCTTTGAATGCTGAATAGTATTCCATTGTGTACATGTACCACATCTTCTTGATCATTAAAGCGAGCAGAAACGTTGCTTTGAACCCTAAATATTATGGTCACATAATGAACGTGACAGCTTAAATATACTTTTTTTTAACAGGCCAATCAAGTTACTGTCACTTGGTTCCCAGGAGTCAGACACTGAGATGGCACCTATGGTGTAGGGTATTTATTAGGGATCAGCACCCATAGAAGGCAAGCAGGGAAGTAAACTTGAGCAGAAAGAAATGTAAGGCCAGCTCGCCTCAGCCAACCCAGGGGATAGCTCTGGAGGGAGGATCGCCTGCTACCATGGAATTGTCTTGCTCAGCTGAGAGAGGCAGCCTCTAATTTCCACCGCCCCACCCCCCCTCCACACCCCCACCCCTGTCAGTCACTGGATATGAGCCACCTCTAGAAAAACATGCCCTTGGGCAAGGTGACTGTGCTGCTGAGGCAGTCCCTGAAGGGAATAATATCGGAGGCACCAAATCCTTCCTTGATGCACGTCTATGTCCACACTAGTCACCATGTTTAAAATACTCTGTTCTAACCGTTTCTAAAATACAAATAAAAGAGGTGAAAAAAAATATTCTGTCCACCACATGAGAAGATGGCATTCATATTTGAGGGCACAGGATGACTTTGATCAATGAGAAATTTGGAACTACACTTACAACCTAATGAAAGAAAAGACTTTTACCCTCATACCTCCCTGGCAGACTACACTAAATCATCTCGTTGATATACAGTTGACCCTTGAACAATATGTGTGAATTGCACAGCTCTACTTACCTGCAGATGTTCTTATAAACAGGTAGCAATTCACAGTATTGATAAATACAGCACAGTACTGCGATGCATTTTCTCTTCCTTGTGATTTTCCTAATAATATCTTCTATTCTCTAGCTTAATTTACTGTAAAAATATCTATATGACACATAGAACATACAAGGTATGTGTTGACTATTTATGAATACCAGGCTATTAGCAGTTTAGTTTTAAGGGAGTCAAAAGTTGCACATCGGTTTTCAACTTGCCTGAGTTTTGATGCCCCTGCATTGTGCAGTGGTTGCTGTAGTGACACTTATGGGAAACAGGGCTCTGTGATGGATTTGTTGGCACGTGCTGTTGTTTTCTGTGAAATACTGTCCTTAGCAAGTAGTTGCTGGGTTTGTTTTTGCGCATTGTAACAGGCATTACTAAGCAAAGCACTCCTGGGGTGTAATGATACAACGATGGGCAGAGCCTCTCTTCCCAGCTGCACGTTGCTCCACTGTTCTAGATCCCAAAGGGAGTGGGAATGTTTGTCTACTAGGAAGTGGCTGGGTCCAGGGATCATGAAGAGGCAGCATTGGAAGGATATGGCTTCCCCCTTTGATGCAAGTTTTTCAACCTCTTATCCATCATACATTTACTGTTCCATCTTTGGCAGCTATCTTACTCAAGGGTGTTTATTTCAAAAGGGCCTGAAGAAGTGACCAAAAGCAAACCTGTGCTTTTATTCCTTCAAGATCACAAGGAATAAATGATTCTATTCAAGCAGTTCTCACCACACTGTAGATGCAGCCTGTTGTAGCTAATACAAAATAATGTGTGAGGATTAGCAAATGTTTGAGTATTGAAGAAAACCAGTCATTATTTCCTCAGGACCAAGAAGGTTGATTTGTCCTTCATTCTAAGCTTCTGGGAAAAGTCCAGGAGCTTACATGACTTAAGAGATTATTTAAGGAAACTGAGATCTCAAGAAAATCAATGCAGTCCATAAACTTTTCTATTTTCCACTGCAGGGTTAACACATTATTATTACATGCTTAATAAATGATGAAGGAAGATCAGTTAACAAGACACTTTCCCATTTCCATCATGGTTATCACATACATTTTTAAGATGTAAGCTACTAAGATTATAACATATTTTCATTTCCCTTTATCCATGCATGGCAAATGGGAAAGACGGGTAAACATTTCTTCGGCATTCCAGGATCGTCTTTAACTGATCAAAATTTTTGTTTGGTTCTCTCCTCAATCCTTAGGGGTAGACATTAACTTAAAACTAAATATGTTTTGGCGTAAAAGATATAATACAAATTCCATAGTATCTTATTATCCAATAATGTTTAAATTCTCTGTTCCCAGGGCTATTTTTAGATCTTTAGGGAAAATATAACTTTTTCTGTTTCTCAGCCTTGATATGCCCATTAAACTTTGCCCTGTCTCACCATGCTCTTTGCCAGCCCATTCACCATAGTCAGTATCCAGATCCTGAGAACAGCGACGTGCCTTTCATTGACAGGGGCAAGGGGAAAGACCTAAGGCTGTGGGGGAACAGGAAGCCTGCGTTCTAGTTCCAAGTCCAAGACTATGTGACTTTGGGCAAATTCCTGGGCTTCTGCAGGTCTCCATTTGTTCATCTATTTAGAGAGAGAGGAAAAGGGATGCTTTTAATGGCCCTGCCAGTGCCACTGCTCTATGATTCTCTAATGTTCCAAGCATATGCTGCTTATTTCCATGGGGAAACTTTGACAATAGACCATGTAATGGGACTTGAAGGGAATATTTTCTATGACTTCCAGGGAATTTGGAAAATATGAGTCATATAGCTGACCCTTCCAGTTCCAAATCAGTAGTAAAGAAATAAAGACTGGAGTTCAGGGCATACAGTTCTCAAAGCTAATTGAGTGTCCAAAGCCAGGAAGAGCTATTTTAAAGCTGGAAGTATTATTCCCACTTTTTGATTAGTGACATGGAAGAATAAGTATAAACATGACCACCAGTTAATACTTTCATTATCAGTTAAGAAGTATAACCATTTAACTTTAGGTATTAAATTAAAAAATTTTAAACAAAATTTCTCTTCATGGAATGGTCCAAATTACTATTTTCTTATTTGCATTAAGAAGGGGGAGAGCTTCCAATTTAGTGGACTGGTTGACTCTGTCACCATGAAAGTTAAGATCAAGGTCAAGGCTTAATAGCATTAGTTTCATTCTGTTCCAAAGCCACAAATACAAATTTAACCCTGCCGACTTTCTAAAAAATGTGTGAAAACCGTGCCAAAGAGTATACAAAATCATCATCTCTAAAGGAAAAGTAATTCACAGGTTGACTGTAATAACAGTGGGGTGCACGGTCATCTCTGGTGAACCCAGATTAACATTGTGTTAAGGTTGCCGTGGAAACTGAGCTGCCAAGTCTGGGTTAGCGTTGAGACGCTTAATATGGACAAAGCACTGTGCTAGCACCATGAATATCCTCAGAATGCTCAGGATGTCACTGCACCTGGAGCATTCAACAGTCAATAGCCCAGAAACCATTGTGGGTGAGCGATTCATTCTCCCCCTGATTCTCCAGACTTCATTTATGGACACTTATTCTCTTCCGAGAAAAGTGAAGAGATTAAAAAGGAGACTTCTTTATTTCATTCTACAGTGAGTAAGGAAGCCAGACTGCATCTGATTTTGGGCTCACTCCACAAACTAAATTTTGAGACTAAAAGGCAAATTTTACAAGCCCCCACCACCTTAGTATATTGATTGCAAAAAAAAAAATATGCTCCCACAATGCTTTCTAAAACAATACCTCCCTCTTTGTCTGGACCCTCTCCCACATTAGAGGGATGCATAATGGTAAGATATTGAATAGGAAAATACAATGATTACACAACAAAATTTTGAAGATAGTCTCTTTTTATTTCAAAACATGGGAATAATTCATATTTTGAGGCTCAAGGACCAAAACATATTTGAACCAAATGTTCAGAACGTGAGCCAAGCCGCCATTTTGGCAGCAGGCTTCACATGGACAAGTGGGTGTTAAAAGAATGACATCAGCAACATGGCTAAAGCTATAGCACACCCACAAATAAATTCATTCTTTGTTGTCTAATTTGCATGCATGAATATAGTGAATTCTCCATGCCACTAGTACATATATGCCTTTTCCAAAGTCGGTACAGGATCTGTGTTTGTGTAGGTTTCTAAATGTCTACTCTCTTACAAAATTTAACCATAATTTATTTGAGAAAAGCTTCAGGTGACAAGTCCTTTATGCTGCCTTTCTTCCCCAAAGTCATTTCTGAATTATAATTACAGCTACCAGGAGTTCCAGCATCACATAAGAGAATCTGCTTGTTAGCTATTTTAATGCTTGTTAGCTGGTTGTGAGTGAACCCAGTTAAACATACCCACATGCTTGGTGCCTGGAATTTGAAATTGCTAACCTTTAGCAGCAATGGTGACCTTAGACCAAATGACAAGACAAAAAACAAAACAAAACAAAACAAAACAAAAAAAGATGTCCCAAAAAGAATTGGGCTTTCCTGCTTTCCAAACTGACTGTTTCCCTAGTCTTCTCCAAACAATGACAGTCTGACCACTCTTGCTTGGGCGCCCACTTTTCCCACAAATGCTGAATCGGAAATGCAAACAGCATTCAGCACCGAGGGGAAAAATGTTCGCATCTGAAAAGGAACCAAAAGAAACTGTATCAGGGAATGGAGATGGGAACAGAAAACGAGTTCCCAGAGTGTCTCTCTCTGTCAACAAGCTCGTAGAGTCTTTATTACTAGAATATGCAGAATCCAGTGGGAATTGCTGCATTTTTTTTTGCCTTAACCCTTTTCTTGCCAGTCCTTCTCAGGTTGGACTGCCTGGAGGGGATGGGGAGGTCATGCTGTCCAGAAGTCACTCAACAGCAGGTCTCAAGAGCTGCACTCCTCACAGTGACAGGAGAGGATGTACCGGTAGGTGGCAGTGAGTCGCATGCCCCCTGAACAGCGCAGCCGCAGTGCCTTCAGCTTGGAGGTCTGGGGTCTGCAGCAGTGACAGGAAGAGCGGAAGGGCTGCTTGAGGACAGTGCTGAAGGACACCAAGGGCTCTGAGCGTGACGCTTGGCTGCAGTGGCCCTCGCACCTGGCCAGGAGCACCATCTGTGGAGAGAAGGAAAGCGGTTACCCTGTGGGCATGCCAAGGTCTCAGCCGGGTAGCAGAGAGAACGCTAAATCCCAACACTCTTCCACTTCCTGCCCGATTATGTCAGTGACCCTCAACCCAGGTTGTACCTGGGAATCACGTGGCAGTCTTGTTTTTAAAATGTCGACAAACTTACTCCATCTCAGACAGATTGAATTAAAATCCTTAGGGGGGCCTCCCTGGTCGTGCAAGGGATTAAGTCTCAGACTATGAAGCTACTGCAGCCACAGCAGCACAGAGTTCAATCCCCGGCCAGGGAGCTTCCCACATGGCACAGCAGACTTCTCTTGTCTCGCCTGCTGCCCCCCTCAGCAATGTATTTAAGTCGATCCACCTGTTCTGCTTTCCACTCTGTCTCTAGTGAATCCTCTCATCCCCCCGCACCTCTGGCTTACAGCCCAGTTCTTGTATGCATAAAAAAATAAATCTTAAAAAAAATAAAATAAAATCCTTGAGGAAAGAGCCCAGGATTTTGTGGTTTCAAAGCTTTCAGGTCAGTGAGAAGTGCACTGTGGGTTTTAGAACCAGTGGCCAAGGACCAGCACCATGATGTGCAAATAAAAGTCAAAGAAGAAGCAGATTTTCTTCTGACAAGTGGTAGTCTACCATGGCCTACTGCCAATTCTACCAGTCTCAAAATGTAGAAAATGATGCCAAATCGAAATCAGAATAAGTAAAGAATGAGTACAGAAAAAAAGGGATCTGGTTTTGTTAGGCAATCGCTAGAGAAAAAGGATACGGTTTCTGAAGAAGAAAAACAGGGCAATCTGAGTGATGTCTCACAAGAGATGTTCTGGCACCACAATTTGCGATAAGAAAACGAAATCACAGCTGGGTATGGTTTGGGCCTTGGAATAACAGTTTGGGGTTTATACATGGAAAAGTCTGAGACTTGCACAATTGAATCTTTAGAGTCCTTTAGGACAACTATTAGGACACACTCATACTCACTATCTCCCTTTCCAAAGATAGGTCAGGATGATAATAACATTCGGGCTGGAGTAACAGAGCCTATGTTCTTTATATTGGCTTTTAGTGTAGATTTAGTCAACAGACTCCTTTAAGAATCTTATGCAAATTACCAAGGTCATTCCCAGTACAATGGACCTAAGCACACACTAAATATTTTGCATACTGGTTAAGGTAATGGACCAGAGGTTTATTTACATATCCCATGTATAAATCCTGGTATTCTGGGAATGCCAGTCATGGGTGGGGTAGAGTGAGCAGCTTGATAATTAGGTTATATAACCCCCTATATATTAGGGCACAGAGGGTGGGCGGAACCTGAGATTATTGGCCCATGTTTATGTGACAGGATCTTGCTTGGTGAATTTCATATTAAGTAATGGAGACAAAGTTGCCCTATAGATCAGGAACCGACAAGAACATAAAAAGTGGAACTATTCCATTTAACAATATAACATATATATCCATAAAACAATATAACATTCACCTCATGATATTTTAGGAATTAGCAGTTATTATTAAAAACTCACCTGCTATCTCTGACATCATCTCATAGGACAGAATTAAATACCCCCAAACTAAGGAGGAAATGGCCTGCCCATCTTTCCAAATGGAAGACAGGATGACTTCTGATAATTATAGATCATTAACATCATTATCTGAGAGGATGCTGGAATAAATCCAACAATCCCTTAGCAACCAGCAAGAGAATATGAGATACTATAAAACAACCAGTAGGGCTTGGTGAGAATAAGTTGGGCCTTCCAGCTGATTAAATTTCACTGAAAGATCACAAAGGCAGAAGAAAAATGGCAGCTGTAAACTGTTTGGGTTTTATTAAATCTTTTTAGTTCTATCTCGCCCGCTCCTCACAGAGATAGGCAAACAAACATGATCTGAAATAGGTTTTAAGAGATTACACCAGAGGTCAAGAGCATCTGTGGCAGTCCCTGGTGCCCATTCCCATCCCTCATCTGGATTTGATGTATTTGATTAAGGCCTTCCCTTATCTGGATTTGATATATCTTTCCAGTCTTACCTACAACTCTTCTCAGTTTCATCACCCAATCACCCACTTCCTGCTTCATCAGGCTTAATGACTTTGGAACTGCCCTACATTTTCCTGCCTCTTGCCTTTGCTCATGTCTTTCCTCTTTCAATAGCTCTACTTTATGAAATCCTCCACTGCCAAATCCAAACATCCAGCTCTTGAAGAAAAGACTGTGAGACAAATATTGGACCTTGATGATCTCAGCACACACACACCTGAGTACTCTCTATGGGAGATTCCCAGTATATAGATCTCATCTCAAAACAGAAAAAAAATATAAAAATCTACTTGTAGGGTGTGTGTGTGTGTGTGTGTGTGTGTGTGTGTGTGTGTGTGTGTGTGTGTTAAAAGGGTAAACCAGGTATTTGACGGATAAGATCCATAAATGAGTGCCATTAAGAAAGGGAAAAGATAATTACCTGCCTTCCAGGTTAACTCTAATATTCTACATTTTAGTATTTGTCATGTCTCACTTGTGTTTCTGATCTAATAAATGTATCCTGACCTCTTCCAGATCATTCTCCTCAAACCGTTATGTGCGTGTAAATCCAATGGGGATCTTCAATATGCACATTGTGATTGAGTAGTTCTAAGGTAGGGCCAAAGAGTCTGCCTTTCTCTTAAGACTCTAGTTGCCCTCTGTACAGCTGGGCTAGGGTCCACCTTTTGAATAGCAAGATTCTGGACCTGTTCAACTTTGAGAGGCTCTGCTCTAGATGGATTTCTAGATAGTGATCATTGAGCTAGTAATAACAGTGACAGTTAGCATTTATTGAGTGCTTGCTGCATTTAATCTAATTTAATCCTCACAACAATCCTATGAGAAATGTGCTATTATTATCTTACTATTATTACAGACAAGGAACTATGGTTTTAGACAGTTTAAATAACTTGTCCAAACCCCTATAACTGGTAAAAGGCAGAGTTGGAATGAAACCTACCACCCCCCTGGTATAAACCACCATAATATCCTGCTTCTTGGTATTAAGTGGTTTTCCTGAGGCATGAGTCAATTTACACCCTTCTTTAATCTACTTAGATCTGACTCAAACCATATCATAACCAGAGCCAGACAAGTCTCCCTTTTTCTTATAGGCTTCTTGGGACACATCATCGCCATGCTCCATTATCTAACTGGAAATGAACTTCTTTTGACAGAGAAGCCACAGAGGGCTCCACCGTCAGCTGAGTGCACACAACAGTTGGCAATTGCTCATATTACCTGCCACCGATTTCTCACAGCTCAAGTAAGTGACAGGTATATGTTATCCGCCTTTGATCCAGTTAACTTTTGCTCTCTTATGTTCCCCAAACAAATGGCCTGATGCTAAGAAACTCCAGCAGCCTCTTTTTATCCCCCCAACCTTGAAGTCATTTGGCTCCAGTGGGATGTACAAGCCAGTTCTTTTCTGATAAGAAAAGAGATTCCAGGTTCAATGTTTTCTCAAGGGCAGACTCCTTTGTGCCTTACTCTGATTTCCATGTGCTGAGGCTAAGAGTAATGAAAGGCTCTTGGGCTCTCATAAAAGAATAAGCATGATGATGATGTGTAACTTATATTGAACATTTAAGAGGCAGCCAGTACTGTGCCAAGCCCTTTCTATGAGCTTGATTCTTAACAACCATGTCAAAAGGTAAGTGCGTCCCATTTTATAATTTAAGACATTAAGAGGCCAAGAGTTACCAGTGTAAAGTGACACCGGTGTACCGTGGCGAGACAGCGTTCTGAACACAGCCTGATTCCCGAACCTTCTCTCCCAGTGACAGGGCTATATTGTTAGATTACGGCAGACAGTCTGTCAAACCTTCACATTTCATAAAATGCTCAAGTTGGTCACGGGTGAATTCAGGCTTTATTTTGAGGATCGTGGCCAGCTGTGATTCCTGGGCCCAGACCAAGGATTGCGCCCAGAGACCTTGGGCCCTTATCTCTGGTGAACCACCATAGTTCTTAGACAGTTATGTCTCTGGCTGCAATACACAACTGTCTTCGAGTGAGAGAAAACCCAAACACAGATGTTTCCCTTCATTTCTTGTCAAAAGAGTCTCACCATCCCTAAAGTCCCCCAGGAATTTCTGGCTCAGGTCATGACTGACTAGATGTCTCCATCAGTGTCAGAATAAAGAGCCCCTGTCCTGCTGTAGGAGAGAGTTTTGCCTCTTTTACCCCGATGGAGTGATATGTTTGCCAACTGATTCCATGGCCGCTCTCGGAGCGCCCCTCTCTCCTCAGGAACAAGACACATCCAAGCTACTCCCCTTCCTTCCCTCACCCTCACCCTCAGTGCAAGACGGTTCAGCTCATCTCCAGGGACCCAGGTCAACCTCAAAAGCGTCTGTGCCAGGCTGAGGGCATCCACAAAATGGCAAGCGGGGGGCATGAAACAGTAGGGTGTGGGAGAATTTTGTTGGGAGGCTCAGCTAAACCCAGCCGGGCTCTGCGGCTTGCGGTCTGCTCCGCATCACACTGACATCAAAAGCCTTTTGTAAGCAAGATGAGGACAACTACTGTCTTTTCTCTTCTACTTTTGTGCCTCTAGAACATACCACAGTGCCTGCGTGTAGCAGGTATTCCTTATAAATAGGCTCCTTTTATTCAAAAAAAATCAAGTCATATCTCCCTAGGAGTTAACTGTGTTAGAAACTCAATATTCTGGCTCTTGCTATTTTTCCTACCACATGATAAATTTTGTGGACAGTCGGTAGAAAATGGCTTGGGGGAATCCTACCACTCCTCCCTTCCCAACCTGGAGGCTCAGCCCTTGGCACGTCAGGTCCCTTACCCTCTGGGTATTTTCTCAGGCTTTACCCCAGACCCATTCTCCTTCCTCTTCTTTGTGGCTACTCCAGGGGCCCTCCAGAGTTCAGGCCTGATGTGCATTGGTTCCACGCCCTTGTCTGAGGCCACCATCTCAGTGCTCCCCACCTTAAACTTCACAGGCCCTGAGAGCACCTCCTGGCCTGAATCCAGAACTCCCCCTTATCTAGTCCGTCCTTCCTCCACTCCCCCAGGGAAGGGAGCCCAGACAACAGACTCTGGTTCTTTTCCCCTTTCCTCCCCTCTCTTAGCACTCAGCACAGTGGCTCACATGTACTCTGCTCTTCTGCGCACTGCCTGCCCCCAGCCCTGTTAGTTTCTATGTTTAACAAGAACCACAGTGAGGCTCATTTTCTTAATCCTTTAAGGCTATAGGAGATCCCAAGAGTTATTGAAGTGTCAGTAGTGACTAAAATAGAAAAGCGAATTTAAACACCTGTCCAATTTATAATTTCATTATTAAGATCATAATATGTGTTCATGGATACACCGGACACTATGTTGGCTACTTTATAAATATTATCACCAATACCTGTACCCACACCTTTAGGTAGGCAGCATTAGCTCCATTTTCCATGGATGAAATTGAGGCACTACAGAATATCACTTCGCTTCCCAGAAAATCACTCATTTGGCAAACTGGGGAGCTAGAATTTGAAGCCAGGCCTCTCTAACTTCAAAGACCAGGGTGCCTCAGTTGCCTAAAGATTTCCCAGACAGCTCATTTCCACTAAACACTGAACTTTTGCCTGTTTGTTTTACAGCCCTTACTGACCCAGAATTGCAGGGAATGAACCTCCCACTCCCAGGATCTTTTGTAGCAAATCCTGGAAGGTGTCACCACTGAAAGCTACCAGTTGCATCTTAATCTATCAACACCTCCTGGGCGGACCACTCTGGTCCATCTTTGCTGCCTCACACCACCTAAGTCCTTTCCCGAATTGCTAGGAGATGGGCGACAGATCATCTGGCCAGCTGCAAGTTCAGTGCCAAGGGGAACAGACAGTCTTATGGAAGGCTCCCAGAAAAGCTTTCATTATAGCATCTTTTTTCTAGAAAAATTGCTGACTCTAAATCACTGTTTCCAGAAGATCGGAGGTTGAGCCTGTACTTCTAAACAGTGGCTCCTACATTCTACTTGCAAACCACCAATATGAAGATCCAAGTCATCAAAAGCTGAATGCTCACCAGAGGCAGATATTGCCTCTCCAAGGCTAAATAACGGGTCAATCTACTTAATACTTTTGTCAGGTTTCAGTTTGCTTTATGGGTTAAATGGGAATGATAATGTCCTCCATCACAAATTGGGGGTAATGATTAGATCACGACGGTATTAGGTGCTCACAAAGACGGCCTCCTTGTCTGGAGCCTGGTTCACATAATTCCCTTCATCTGTCTTCTCAAGACGAGCTATGTTTAAGTCAGGAAGCAGTAACAATTCACAGGCAAATGGCAAGCATGTCTCTAGTAAATAATAGTCTTTGGATATCATGCTGAGGGAAAATTTCACAGAGAGGACGAATCTACCATAGTTTCCTCTTTGTAAACTCTCCCCAGTGCTATTTTCTAGATATAGGCTCAAAGTTTTACCCCAAGTCTATAAAGGCAATCAGCTTCATTAAATGAGACCCATTAGAGAGAAGACCAGCTTGAGTCTGTGAGAGTTAAGAATTATAGAATACTGCAAAATGAAAAATAGTTTTTGTTCCTGGATACATAGAGAAAATCTAATCCAGAAGAGGTCTGGGTAGTTAAGATTCTGCCAGGCATATTTTATGGCCAAGAAAGAAAGGTTTATAATTATAAGCACCATTTACATAAAACTATTGCTATATTTGGGATAGTTTGGAATGTTTGAAAACAGATTGTTCCCATGAAATTACAAACATTTCTCCTACTATCACAACCTTGTGCTGTTATTTACCATGGCATGCTGGGAGAAACAGGGATGATGAAAGGTAGGCTAAAGTCTACTGCTAGAACTCACATTCAAGTACTGTGAATTTGTTAGGTTTGAGCTAATGGCATATCCTTTGACCTCCCTCGAATGTGCTAATTGCTAAGACACTTCTCCATCATTTCACCAGATCTTTCCAGTGTTCTCTAGGCTTTAGAGATGCTCTTATTTCTCTGTTCCCTCCTATCATCACATTGACCATTTCTTTGAAGTTACTTGAATTCATTTGGAAAAAATGTGCTGATGGAGGGGCGACTCAACGGAGGAAAACTCATCTATGGAACGTGACACACTAAATAGTAGTGCTATCTGCTTCTGGAGGGGGAGGGGAGGAACAGCTAATAATTGCCCCAGTCAACCTCTCTCAGGCCTACGATTTCTGAGCAATCACAGTTGTAAAAACACTTCCCATCTTTTTTCTCAACTTGTTTTCATTTTTTTCTTCCTAAGAAGGGAGTGCAGTCTTGCAAAAATTTAAGTTTATCTATTTACTCCTTTTTTTAGTTCTATAAATATAAATAAGAGCCAGAAAGTTTTTCTTAAGTGGAAAGTCTCTATTTTTTCCCACAGTCTTAGATATTATTCATATAATGGGTAAAGTGATTTAACTCAAATGCTGATGCTTCAAACTAAAACAAATCATTGAGCTATAATCAGTGAAGTCATGAAATTTTTAAAGACAGACAAACATTGTAATGTTTTTAAATAGTTTAAATAGAGGGTGGCGAGATGAACTTACATGGTTTTAATTCTGGTGGCTGATATTATAAAAATTTCTTGATTATACTGGTAATTAAAAAATATTATCCAGATGAAAATATTTAAGTGGTTTTAGTGTTATGACTAAAAGTGAAAATTTCTGCCGTTGAACTAAACAGATTCTTACCAAAGTGGGCAAATTTCATTCAAGTGGAGGTTTGGGGACAGTGATAGTCATGAAGACTCTTGTTCTCAGCCTGTTCTGCCCTATTATGTGGCTCTTTTCTGGGTGGTCCATGTGGCTGGGCACTTTTAGCGGTCTTGGAAACTTGGTATTCCTTCATATACCTATCTCAACACTGAGGACTCACGGGTATAGGTTACCTGAGCAATAAGCATACTATCTACTCCCAATAAGAATGACTTGGAGGGCCTCCCTGGTGGCCTAGAGGTTAAGTCTCAGCAGCTATTACTGTGAGGGCCTGAGTTCAATCCCCAGCCGAGGAGCTAACCCACATATGTCGCAGCAGACCTCTCCTGTCTCGCCCACTGCTCCCCTCAGCAGTGTATTTCAGTAGATTTGCCTGCTCTGCTCCCCACTTTGTCTCTGGTGAATCCTCTCACCCCCTGCACCTCTGGCTTACACCCCAGTTCTTCTACACAAAAAAATAAATAAATAAAATCTTAAAAAAAAAGAATGATCTGTTTGGACAATCAATATCAAAATGATAAATGATCAAATCACCATTTATCTTTTGAAATCATTTTAAAATAAGTATGGCAGGTGAAGAAAGGCTTGGACCCCAATCCAGTGACCAATCATTTACCCAGGAAACTCACTAAAGAGCCCCCCAAGGAGGACATTTCATTGCTGAATCATATTTCTTGCATTCTCTTCCTCTTTATTGCTGGTAGAGGTTGAAGGAGTTATGATAACTTCTAGATTTCATTTTCCTTTCTTGAAAAAGGATACTAATACTCATCATTTCATATCCGGGGACAAAACACACCCACATCATGTTTACCAACAACTGTATTGTGAGAAACTTCCAGACTTTCCTATTGTCATTGAGCAGCCCGAAAAGAGAGAAGTTGGCTGAGCGTGCACATTGTTGATGAGGCGATTCTACTGACAAAAGTGCAGAGCATGATGGGAAACCCTAAAACCATGATTTTCCCACAAGCCCTGTGGTCCAGCTATATAGCTCAGGTTTGGGATATGTTTATCCTCCATTCCCTGACAAAGAACGATGGTTTCTCTTGTTTGCAAGATGTAATGCCATCCTCAAAGACATCTTGGTCTTACCTTTGAGCTACACTTGTACAACGGGTGACTGATGGAATCAACATAATGATGCCTCATGCAGCGTCGAGGGTCGGAGTCCATCATGAATGAGCTGTCTGTTTTGCTGTCTGTATCTCCCATTAGCGCCAGCAGGGAGAGCATAGAAAAAGATGCAGCTAGTACATGATTTCTCATTGTTGGAAGGGAAAAACTTCTCAAGAGGAACAGCAGAGGGAGGCAGAGGACTAAAAATTGGAAATGCCTTCACCTAGGATCCAGTTCCTTTCAAGGAAAGGGCAGGATCTGGCTGAAGCTTTCTCGTTGTCATTGTCCTTTGTATGCCGGTCTGTCTTACTTTTTGCACTTGCAATCCATCATCACAGTATCTGTTGCACAGCTGGAATGAAAACAAAAATTATTTTCCCCAGAAACATTTACCCAGAAACACTAATGGAACCCAGGAGGTAGTGAGTATAATTTTTCCATGTCATTTTGAGTGGAGAATATTGGTTTTGAGAGTGTCATTAGCATAAGCTCTCATCTATCCCACCCCCACCCACCCCATACCATAGCTTATGCTACATATTTATTACCATTTGGAGGTGGACACAATGGTTTAGTGGAAGCATATCTTGACTTTGATTGCTGGACACCATGTTCCTAGGAGCAAGAATAGTTCGAACCCATGTAGATTAAACATGTGGTTCTGGCCACAGCGTAACTGAATTGGGTGGTCTCATCCTTCCCCCTGGCTGGTGGGGACAGGAGGATCTATCCAGTTTTTTTTTTTTTTTTTTTTTTTTGTAAGCTTTGGTGTCAACATCAGCTTACAGGCTAGAGAGGAGACAGGTCAACACTAATGAACACAGGTCATGTCCCATGAGGAAGCTCATTTTCCATTTCTAAGTCCATACCCACTCACCTGCTTTTCTACTTCTGAGCTCTGGCTCATCCTGTTTTTTTGTTTCCAGCCCCACGCCACCTAGCATCAATGTCAAACTGCATCTGAAATGCACATTTTGCTAGCTGACCTCCAGTGTGGCTAAGGCAACACACGTGTACTTGCCAACAGTCACACACTTTGGCAGAGTCTTTGTAGCTTAAGCACATGGTACAATTTGAAAACAAGAAGTCATCGGAGCAGACTCTGATCATGAAATGGGACCATGCGATACCAATTTTCCTGAAATTTGCTTGTCCTTTCATTTTTAAAAATTTACTTTTTAAGGTCCATTTATTTATTCCTTTAAACAACAACATTTTTGCTTGTTCTTTTAATCATTCCTCTCAGACAGAGGAATGGGTTGAAATATCTCCCCAAATCACCTCATTACCCCTCCCCCCCAGGCATGGCCAATATTGATACCTTTTATCACACCAGAAGGCAGAGAGTATCCAAAATATTTTCAAAGATTTAGGAAAATTAGGGGGACTTGACATTATATCTAACACAAAAGAAACATGATAATTAAAGCTTCAGAAAAACTTTCAAAGGTATTTCAGATAAAAGCTTGATTGTTTTGTTTACCATGCAACTTTTTAAAAACTTCCTACTCATGGACAGTCTGAATAAAAAGATTAGAAATTCAAGTCCATACAAGTCAATTGGTTCAATTGGTTTTGCTCTAATATAGTGACCTTAGACCCACTTATCTTCTTGTGAGTCTGGGGCAGAAGATCCCAAGTGGAAAGGGATGTGTGATATAGGGTTCCTTCAGAGCAGGGTATCCCCAGCAATGGCAAAACCTCAGCATGTGTATTTTAGGGAAGTCTTATAAGTTGAGGACCAGTAATGATGGGATCCACCTGGACTCTAGCATTGCCATTAATTAGCTATGAAACCTTGCACGGTCATCTAAACGGTTTCAGTCTCCTTTTCTTCAACTATAGAGGGGGGACTTGGAAGAGATGGTGTCTGCAGTCCCCTCTCGATTTAAAATGCCACCACTTGATACTTAAGGATTTGGTTACTGTGATCTCCATATGGAGAGGATAATCCTAAAGTTAAGGAGACCATGTTTTCATACAACACACCACTTTCTTTTTGTGCATGATAAAGGCAGTATCTCATTAAAATTGTTCAAACCTGATCTTAAAGCTCCAAACTGGCAAAGGATGCAGAAGAGCATATTTTGTTTTCTTTTCAGCTGCATATGTTAGGTTTTCTTATGCACATTAAATGGAAACTCACCACTACTTCAGCTCAAAGAGCCAGAGCTTTGTTGGGTTCCAGTGTCGGCGACTGCAATACTACTGACCATTTTCTAATGTTCAATTCGACTAAATTATCCCGAGTGGTTATCTGTCTCTTTGAAGCCTTAATTAGTCTCAGGAAAAAGATCTATTAGATTTCTCCTTTCACCACTCCAATCTACACTTATTTCCCTCAGGAGTCCATGACAAAAGGATGATGGGAAAAGTAGACATTTCAGCCCTATCCTTCCCTCCTTATTGCCAGCAACTTCGCTTTAGAGCCATGACCAGGTTGTATGGTTAGGTGAGCAAAGTGAATGAATGAAAAGCTTGTATGGCATGATGTTACAAACAAACAATCGCATCCACAACAAAACCCTACATAGATGTTTGTGTGTAGCTGTATTAGCTGGCATTTGCATTTTCTATACAGAAAAGGAAATACAAACATAGAAGATGGGTACCCTTCCTCACCTAAGAGAAATGAAAATTGAAGTACTTTGAGATACTTTGTTCAACCAATCAGATTTACAAAGATTCTGACTTGATCATGTTGGCAAAGCTGTAGGAAAATATTCCTATTTTGGAGACAGTACAGCATAAACTGGTACAAATTCTGTAGAGGTTACTTTAGCAATATCTATTAAAATTGCACATGTATGTAGTTTAGACCCAGAAATATCATTTCTGAGAAATCTCCTACATATGAAATCACAAGCATCTGGTTATTCACTGCAGCATTGGTTATCATAACATTGAATTGGAAACAGTACATAACATCCATCAGTGTGGGACTGGTTAAAACACACAGCTTTCACACAATAGAATACTATGCAACTATATAAAGAAGTGTTCAGAAACCCTATGTACTGATTTGTGTTAAAATGAGGAAAGATAAGAATATAAATTTGTATTCATTTGTATTTACACACAAAAAAAATCTCTGGAAAGATACCCAAGAAAGTATTTTACTTGTGGGAGATGGGAGACAGGTGCGGTAGAAAGACTTCTTACTATATACCTTTACAGATTCTTTAAAAAAAAACACTTTCTCTTTTGACAGTGTGGTTTAGAAATAATTAAGTTAATGGATGCTTAATTTTGGTTCAAGTTTGAGTAATTTAATGGTACTATATTTTTATACTTTTTAATAGTATAACATTTTAATAGTATCATATTTTTATTTCTTATAAATAATGTGCTCATCTCTTAGTGAAATACTCTGCTGGGTAGTTTTATTCTTGTACACCACTGCCATCTAGTAGCGTCATCCTGAATTGCAAGCACAGCTACATTTTTTTCCCTTGAAAGGCTAATAAAAAACTTTTGCAAGAAAATATTATGAAGTTTATGTTGATAAAGAGATAACTAATCTCACATAAAATAAAACTTTTATCTGGTATTCTTGCTGAAAAAATAATAACCTGGATCCAGAAGTAATAATAAAGTATAAAGAATGAGAGGAAATCTTGCTTCACCACTAATAAATAAGATTTTTTCAATACATTCACAAAGCATTGTATTTTTGTTCAATTTTTATATTAAATCTGAAATAAGAATTCAAGGAACAATATCAATATATCATAGACTTCATTGAGCACCCAAACCAAAAGGGAAATTTCTTAAAACATAACATTGAGGTTTTTTGTCATTATGTGTTCAAATTGAATGAACCAATACTGTCATCTTGAAGAAGAAATAAGCATAATGCTCAAGAAAAGACTAATGTTAAATGGAATTGTATTAACACCGCGTTGGTCCAAGGGTGCATCAACGAGAATGTTTGGAGCACACCTTCAAAAAGGAAAATCAGGAGTGAAAGACATTTATATCACCTAAGATCCCCTTTTTTGTGGCAGCCTGTCTTTAGAACCTTCTGTCATTTTGCTTTCCTATTTTTAAAATCGTGTAACATAAAAATCCCATGCTGCCTCAACCCAGCCACTGATTGACTGAATGAGAGAGAGAGGGACTGTCTTGCACTGGAGCTGCCCCACGCTCTGGTACAATCTCCAAGACATGCACTTGGCCGATGAACCGAGCCCACATTCTAACAGCCCCAGCGTGGAGCCTCTGCCAGCAGGAGAAGCACGTAGGTCATCGTGCCCGACTTTGGAGCTACCCTCCAAGCGATACCAGTGGAAAAGAACAACTGGTGCCCAGATTTCTCCACCTGTCATCCTCAGGGAAATAATATAGCAGAGCTCACAGAGGGTCCAATGTCCTGAGGGAGAGATGGTGTTGTGTCCACAGATCAATTCACTCTCGGGCTGACCTTCTTCCTGGCAGAGGGTAAAGTGCTAGTTTCACATAAGTTATTGCAGCTACAGGCTAATAAAAGTGACATGTGCCAAGAGTGGCCTTAGTCTTCTGTTGCTTGCCAGACAAGAGGGTATGGAGCGTCAGTATCCAAATTTCTCCCCTGACTGCTTTTAGTACTAATTATGCAGATATTGCCCCACACGGCTTCCTTTAACAAATATCTGTTTAACACCTATGAATTGAGGATCAGCTATGTTTCTCCTTTTGCTTTAACAGATAAGAGTGAAGGGTCAGGGGGAAAATAGGTCTTATTCTAATTCTCTCTTCCAGTTCATGCCTCTATAAGCAGAATCTTGACCTGCTGTTTTCCTGGGTAATTTTTTTGGACACATTGATAAGCTCCCTTAATGTCTAATTTGTGTAACATGCAATGCATCATTTCAGAGAAGATCAAGTTAAGCAGACAGAACATAATTACATTGGAATGGCATCAGTGTAACAGAATTATTTTATATTTGCTATAATTTAAGACAATCATATTAGGCATGAGTGAGGTAAAGAAGACAGAACATAGAGCTTCTCTTAAAGGAATTGCCTGAAAAATCAAAGATTTAAATGCAGAAGAAAGCTTGGCACTAGATAGCACTCCAAACTAGGATCACAAAAGCACAAAACCCTAGGTCTAGTCAGAGAGTGTGAAGCGCTAAGTAGTCCCTTCCCAGGAACTCAAGGAATTCCAATTGAATCTAGTCAACAAGATGCCTTGGAGAATAAGTCAGATGCCTTTTCCCAAGGCACTTAATTTATAAACTGTAAACAGCATGTTGGACTTTATAAGGCATCCTGTGTACGCAATGAATGATTTTTGATATTATTCCTACCTGGCAGCACATCAGTAACACCCAAGAAGCCAAACCTGGGCTGACCCAGAAGCAACAATATCAAAGAAGACGCTGCCAGGACGCCAGCCTGCCAGTGCCAGGTATCTCCCAAGATGGGCCACAAGGTCCGTCAGGAGGGAGTGGTTCTTACTCCTGTCATCTCCTGGGATCTGCTCTCCAGCCAAAGGTGGAGGGTGGGTACGAGGCTATGCCTGCCCCGATAGCGCCACTTTCGATCCTCTTCCTTAGAAAGAAGATGGGGTCCTAGCCGCGCAGCAATAGTCCTCCAGGATGTGATAGGATTCTGTATTCTTCCGACCAGCCTTACTAATCCAGAGCAGGCTAACTCAGCAGTAGTGATGGTGATGGAGAAAAAGAGAAGAAAGAAGCAGAAGGAAAGGAGCAACATGGCTCAGCAAAGAAACAATAAATCATAACGTTGGGGTAAACAGGAGTGCAAAAAAGGATTAGGAATGGAAGTAATTTCTGGGGATGAACCAACTGTCAAGTGGTTCTACCTGTGTGTGTCCTTGACTTGAAGAGTTTTACTATTTGGGAAAGGAATGATGTAGGAGGACTTGACCTTGACACTGACTGAATCTTAAAATCCTGATCTGCAGGAAAACCAAAGGAACCTCCCACTGTTATCCAGACTCCGACTAACTTACAACTTTCATCTCTTCATCTCCAAGCCCATTTCTAGTCTCTATAGTTATTGTCCCAGGCCCCAGTGTTTCGTACTCATTTGTCATAAAAGTTGAGCGACTATGGCACGACATTCTGAAACCAAAAGAACATTCTAATGTTGCTTGCTGTGCTAGAATGAAGGCTGGTCTGAGGAACCTAAAACTCTGTTCCCTACTCTCCCATCATTGGTGGTGTGACCTTGAGCAAGTCACTTGCCTGCTTTGGGACTCAGTTTCCTCACTTTCCAATGAATGGGTAGATGTACATGTTTTTATGGTTCAATACATATTTAATATTCTTAAACTATATCCAAGCTTTTAGAGCACAATACCTGCTTTGGGGCTACATTCCCCAAAACAATCCTGCAGGAAGAGTTCCTTCCTTATCTGAGAAGCTAATGATTAAAAAAATTTCAAACAAGTTCTAATGTGGTGCTTGAGGCAACACAGAAGGCTGAACTGTAAGAATTTTCCCTGTGTTGAGACAATCTTGGTGGCCTAAAATAAAAACAGCCCTTAATTGTGCTTGCAATGTACTAATATTAATATGGCTTATAAAGTCATAATATGCTGTTAACAAGAGGAAGCAGTTAACAGGTATTTAACCAGTTCTTATTTCTCTGAAAGCTATCTTGAAATTTATAGGCTTTCTCTCCAGTCTCCCCCAAATGGGGAGAAAAAAAAGCTAATAGTAGCCAATCGTGTTAGAATTAGACTTCTTTCATTTGATGATGACATAAGACAAATTCTGTGTCTTCTGCCCTTTTTGGTGAATGACCCTTATTCTTAAGGTGAGCTTGAGCCACAGGTCTTCATGCCTTTGTGGCACCATTTGTGGCAGTCTGGTTTAGTCTCAAGGAAGAAGATTGGCTAGAAGAGTTGTCTTCTCTTCAGATGTAGAATCAATATAATCCTAGTAGTCAAGAGCAAGGCACTCTGCTTGGTCAAGTATCTATATAACCTCTGTGTTAGGGGAAGAATATCCCTGAAGACTTAGGCTGGGATCACCCCAATGAGTATAGCTCTTGAATCCTTTCCTGGTCTTCTGTGAGTTTCTATATATTCATTCTTTTGTTTTCTTACTGGTCAACATAAATAACTGACTTTTAGAATACAAACCTTGCATAAATTAGAAATGATCAGCTCTTGATTATCCATGTGTCAAAAAGCCAAGACACAGTTGGAATACTTTTCTCGGGCAGTTTGGATTCTTTCTATAAATCTAACCAGCCCACTCAAAGCTGTGATTGATGTGGCAATGAACCGTCAAAAAATGCTTAGGGGTGGTTTTTCTGCAGCACCACAAATCAATAGCCCTACACATGGAGTTCCCTTCCATCCTTCCATCAACAGGGAATAAAAACAGGGAGAGATAGAAGATAGAAGGATAGAAGAGACAGAAGAAGAATTATTTTTGCTGTTGAAAACCTGTCACTACCTTTTCAATAATTTTGAATAGCAAAATTTCAGGAAAAAGAAGATTTCTTTCTTTTTACCCATTTCCTCCTAGAAAGGGGGTTTCGTGTGAGGAATGAGACACTTTCTGCCTCTCACCTAGACTAAGACCCTTTGGAAAGAAAGCTGGGAAGTTTTGAGATGCCCGACCCAGGGGACCAGTCCCACCAAACCACGTGCTGTGGTACCTCATCCCTGTGGGAAAGAAAAGGTAGTCAGGTGTTCTGAAACCTTGGTGCTCCTGTAATTTGACACTTGTCCTGCATGGCCTCAGGAGAAGGGAGGTGAGCGGTGTCCGCTCTAGGGACAAGCTCCCATTTACCCTGGAGCCAAATGAGTTTGTTGGCTTTTCTTCAAAGTGTCCAGTGAAGTGTTTCCAAAACTCCATTTGAATCTCCTCACCCGCAGCAACACTTTGGACTGGTGGGTAGTGATCTCACTTAACAGCTGTAGAGCTCCTAGTTAGAAATGAGGCATAAACAATAGGGGCTACTCCATCTTTCCATTCCCCATTCAATTTGCCTCTTCTGCCCAGTGGAGGGATTTGAACATTGAATTCAATCCTGTTGTAATCTGGAACACTTGTGGACGCAACCTATGTCGAAATGAAATCAAATTAAAATAGGGTTTCTCATTTCCCTAATAACTCTGAACTTAATTGGGCTGTTGGTTTTCTGTTTGAACACTGCTTGGCTTAAACCCACGCACGCAACAGCTATGTTGCTTTGGGCCACTGGATTTCTTACAACAACTCTATTTGGTCACCTTTGGACTTCAAAGCACCAAGGAAAAATTTTAATTCTGACAAAGAGTAATTTTCCATAATTTTGAAGACATCACAGAAATGTACCAAGTCCTAAAATATTGCCTCATTTTTTTTTAAGGTTGGGTTTCTTTGATTCTTCTTGGACATACTAAGAATGTGTATATCTACACTGAGAGTTGAGCATAGGGATATTTTTCACTGAAGGAGTTGACCTCCTTTTCTAAAGTCAAGTAAAGAAGGCAACTTTGAAGTTCAAACCCCTCTTCCTGGGATGGAGTAGGTGAAATTAAGGAAAATCTTGCTTTCTGAAATTGTGCCATTTGAAAATCTGCAGTGACAGAGTTTAAACACCAAAAATAATCATTCCTCCTTCTCTTTCTTCTCTTTTGTTACTTCTACCGTGACCTACTCTCTCCCTACTTTTATTCCTTATTGATGGAAGGGTGGGAGCAAACTCCATGTTTAGGGCTATTGTTGGTTTGTGGCACTGTTGAAAGGTCACCCCTGATCATTTTCTGACAACTTATCAACTTTCTTGAATGTATTAACCTGTTGCCCTTTCATTTTTAAAGAATATTGCAATTGGTTGGATCATAGCTTAAAAGGAAATGTTGGGACTGAGCCAGGCCTTGGAAGAGAGAAAATTGTCTGAAAAATTCTTAGCTTTAGTGGAAAAAGATAAAGAAAAATATATCGACTGCAAATCTCATAGAACTGAGTACTAGTCAACGTTTATGGCCAAATTTTGACATGAGTGAAATGGATCCCAATTGGATGAATTGCTGATTATAAGCACAGAGGGTATAGCGCCAACCGAAGTTACCCATTCTTTGAATTTTCTGAGTCAGCACTCTTTCTAACAAAAAAGTAGCTGTTCTAGACTGGGAACCCCATTCACGGCGTTCTGTTGTGACTATTGAAAATGGGTGCAGGGGACGTGACTCTCCGTGATAGATTCTCACCTTTCAGACTCTGAGACTCTCTGAAAAAGGACGGGGACAGTGAGCCTGAAAGGTACCAAGCAAATTACTGCCGGGACAGGAGAAGAAGCTGTGCAGATGTGGAGGCAGCTGGCATCAGAAGTAATGCCATCGGCATAATCTTCCTCAAAAACTCAAATGCGTGGGTATGTGAATTTGCAGCATGCGATCTGCCCAGCCAAGCCAGCATGGCTCTCAGAAGCAGCCTCTCCCACTCCCCACACCCGGGGGTTGGAGAAGGATTCCCCACCCTTTGTTTTCTCCTGCACTTGAAGGTAGTTCATGGTTGCTGATCTGATGGGTGAGGAGTGGGTACTACCAGCTGGGCGGTTGCCACTGGCAGGGGCAGAGAGGAAAATAAGAATGCACTTAATGTCCTCCCAAAGAAAACCTTTGATGGACAAAAGAGTAGTTGTATTTTTACCCTCTCCCTTCATGCTGCCAGGCGTCTTTAAATAGATCCTCTAGCCTAGGGACTTGTATGGAATAATTCATATTAAAACCCAAGAAGTGGCAGAGGAGGGGAGTTGGTTCTTTCTTCTCTTTCTTTTCTTTCTTTTTTTCCCTTCTTGTCAAGCTAACAGGAAAAGACTCATTTTAATTCAGCTGTGTTAAATTTTTTTCCTTCTGAGTCTTTTAATGAACTTTAGCTAATTCAGAAAAGACTAGCAAAGCCCCCAGGAAAATAAAAGGAATAGGAAGCTGCATTGTAGATTGCTCTTTAATACCTTTGGTTCCAAGGACATTAGCAGCATCTTTTAAGGATGCTGCACAGAGGGGGTTATACGAGGCTCTTAAATGGGAATGTCTAATTGAGAAGTCCAGTTCCTTCCATTTGAAAATTTTTTTTTACAGATTTATTTATGCATACAAGCTGGGGTCTGGCCCAGAGGCATGGGGCGGGGAGAGGGTTCACCAGAGACAGAGTGGAGAGCAGAACAGGCAGATCGATGGAAACACTCTGCTGAGGGGAGCGGTGGGTAAGGCAAGAGAGGTCTGCTGAGCCGTGTGGGAATCTCCCTGCCCGGCTTTGAACTAGCTTCGCCTCTGCCCTCTGCCGACAACAGCGCAGCGCCCAACCGCTGTGCCACCAGGGAGGCCCGCATTTGAAAATCTTAAACCAATCTGTTGTTCTGCTGTTAAGCCAGAAAGAAGGAAGGAATGAAGGAAGGAAGGGAGGAAGAGAGGAAGTGAGGGAGAGAAGGAGGGAGGGAGGGACGGAGGGAAGGAGGGAAAGAGGGAAGGAAGGGAGGGAGAAAGAGGGAGGAAAGAAGGAAGAAAGGAAGGGAGGAAGGAGGGGAGGAAGGAGAAAGGAAGGGAAAAAGCCTTCCCATTTCCCCAGTTCCGTGCATTTTTCATTCAGCTCGACCCAAGATCCATTTCTCCCGTCTTCCTTTCACCAAGCGGGTTTTATAAAGACATTCAGTCCTGTGCAAACCAGATTAAAAGTACTGTCTTCCCTTCTTTCTACTTGGGAAAGGAAAAATGTGGGAAGAATGGAGAAAGGGGGCGGGACAGGGCCCAAAGATCCAGGGAGCTTTGTTTCAAGTCACTGGTCTCTCCCCCAAACAGAGAATAGCCACATTTCTCTAATGTAGGTCGAAGTGCATCCAGGCGTTCCCAGAGCGCTCCCGCCCCCAGCCCTCTGCTGGAGATGTGCGCACTGTGATGGTATGCTGGTCCCTGCCAATCCGGGTCACTGCAGCCCAGCTCCGGGCAGCCTAAAGGGCAGCCGAACCATGTGGCTGCTGTTCCCTGTGAGTGGGTTCAGACTCGGGGCTCAAAAAGCCCCCCAATCCTATCAGCTCCACAGAGCTGCTGCCAAGAGTGACATCCTGGGAATACTATGGAAATGGGGAGACCTCAGAGGCTGTTGTCCCCGGATGGAACAGGAATCAGGCTGTCTGGAAAACAGGCAGAGCACAGAGCTAGCTCACAATGGAAGGAGCTCAGGCAGGGGAAAGGGGCGGGGTGGGAGTGATGGAGAGCAGAAGAAAAGAAAAGCCACATGCCACCCAGGAAGACTCAGGAGAGGGCAGAGGAGGCAGTGGAGAAAGGACTTGCAGGAAACTTGTACCCAGACATGGCACTGCCAGTCTAGCTGGATTCTTTTTGGAATTAGATTATGCGAAAGAAAGAGGGGAAATATATAGCCTGCCAGCTGCTCAAAGGCTTACAACCTTGCTTTTATTGTCTGGGTAAGTTGGTGAGGTGGGGCATCAGAGGAATTCCAAACATACCATCCCAGAGAAATTTTAATATGTTCCACAGTGTCATACACGAAGAGGAAATGACAGCTGATCACAGCTAAGGCAGGCCACAGCAATCAGCGCCCTGGAACTCACCGCCCTCACGCGGCCCTGCTTCCCCCCTTTGCTTTAGTGCTTCTCAGTCCTTCCACCTGCCTCCACACCCCTTCTGCTCTCACCGGCTCAGCCGCAGGCATGGACAAAGTAGCAGTCACCAACTACCACAGGAAGAGGTGAGAGTGGGCTCCAAGGCCAAGAAGCAGGGGTGCCGATTAAGGCGAGTTAGCCACCTCAGGGTGTCAGAGGCATTTTAATCCAACCACAAGGGACTGTCTGCTGATCAGGAATGAGTCAAAGGCCCTGGTGATGCTGTCCTAAGGGTTTTCGCCAGTAACCGATCAGCATGAAAAATGTGAGACTGGATGATCTGACAGCAGCCCTCCCCCTGCGGCTGACACATGTAGACCTGAGTTTGGGGAACAACTTATGGCGACTTCTTTCCAGGGGCCTCTTGAATTTAGGCCAGACCCAGAGGTCGCTGGTGTCGATTCTGGTGATGAGACAAGTAAGTGATGGGAGATGATGACTACATCTCCCTCCGTGCTTGTCTCCAACTCGATGATTCATCGAATGTCCCTGATGTCAGCTGCTGAGTAGGTGACTCACAGCCACCCTCAATAGACACAGCACATGATCCCTTCCAAAGGGTGCTCAAGGGAGAAAGGACGAACTGCCCTTTTACTAGGCTACTTCAATCCAGGCAGAAAAGATCCGCACCACATTAGCTGTGAGTGATGTGTCCCCAGGATTCAGTGATAAAGGTCTAAGAGGAACCCCTTCATCATAAATGGAAAGAAAACCCAGGATAAGTGACAATCCTTTCAAGTAAATCAGGGTATCAGCAGATATTTTAAATGGCTTTGTATAACAAAGAAGTCATTGACCAGCTTACCCTTTGGCAAAGTTCATTTCAGTTCCAAAAACTGGAGATAGCACACTGACTGCGAATGAATACATGAGACAATATTTCATTCACCTTTGCATCCATCAAAACTAGCACAGTGTATTGAAAGAATGATGGAATGAAAAATTGCCCAATAAGAATAATAGATTGAATTGTGAGTTCTTAAAACATAGTGAAAATTGCTGACCACCATTGTGGCTATAATTCTAAGAAACTCACTGCATTTTGCAAGGGCCCAGGAAAATAAATGAGTTGGAAGTTGTTGAATGTATTGAAAAACGATTTATTTTCCCCTTGATGGTGTCATTGGTAACTGGAATTAAGATTGAAATCTCCACAGGCAGGTTTCCATCTGTGGGTGTCAGCTGCCTGGTACACAGTCAGCACGAAGGCGTCGGCCAATTCTCCCTCTACCTGAACCAAATGTATTTTAAAGTAAATGGTGCCAAGCATTGCATTTTGTGATCAGACGCTCTCATATGACAATCTGAATAATAGTTTAAGAAAATGGTTTTGGATCAGTTAAATTGTTTACAGCGATAGTTGTAAAAAATCACTGTAAAATTATATAGCAATAGAATCCATAGTCTCGGTACAGTCTTTCTTGGCCAGTGACTATCCCAAAGTTGTAAATACTCATTCAAAAACCAGAGTTTCATTCAACACACATGTTAAGTTAGTTACAGGTATTAAAGAAAATCAGCAAAGCCCCCTCCACAAACCGCCTCCTAGCTCCACAGTGAAAACCGGTCGATAGGACCCTGAAAGTTTACTTTTCAGAAGAACCCATGAGAAGAAAATCGGCGAAGATTTGCATTTGCTCTAAATGACAACTGAGCAGCATTCTGCAGTCCCCACTGTACTTGGTTGACACCCACAACCATCACTGCATCTTAGGCGTCTCTCTATTTTCAAGTGCACCTGGTATTCAAAGTTATGTGTTGGAACAATTTGCCAATGCCAGCTCCTTGTAAGGCAAATGCTCTGATATTAGAAATGAAAAGAAACATGTTTCGCAGCGTCCCTATCTGTTATCAAGGCCAGTTGCAAAGAATGGGACAATGGGACACACATCTTACCAAATCTCTTCCTTCCCTGTGCCTGAATCGCAGCAGAGAAAGGCATCTGCCTCTCGTGCAGCTTCACCTGAGCGCTTCAATTCCAATGCACCTCAGTGACAGGGTGTTTGGAGTCATTAACATTTTGCACACAAACCTCCTGTCCCTCAGGAGTTATGCCCAATTGTTCATCCGAGAGAGAACTGTATGCAAGAGCTCTGAAAGAACCCTTGGAATATTCCTCAGGTGTTTCTAAGTCATTCCTACAGGTCCTGGTCCCTGAGCTGGTGGGAGCATCCTTCCCCAGCCTCCGCTTGGACACTGTAGCATCAGTGGTGCTGCAGAGACAAGCAGACTACTAAAAATAACTCTTTGCAATAAGGCCAAGGCAGAAGGCATGCATTTCCTTGAACTTTTTGCCCAATCAAAATCATATAGTAAACCCATCCTCTTCTGTCCGCAGTGCTCCTGCCTGCATCTATGGAAGCAAAGTCCTTGCTTGCTGGGAAAAGAGTGCAGGGGAACAGGATTTCTGCAAAGCGTGACACAGAAAGCTAGAAATAAATGTTGCCTATTGTTTGAAGTCATTCTCAGCACTCCGGCAGAGCCCTGGCAGGAGATCAGCAGCATACATAAGTAGTCATAAAAGTAAACAGTGCGCTTTTAAACTCTCAGGCTTGCCCACGTTAATAGTGCCCCCATTGTAAGTGGGATGAGGGCTGCGGGGAAGATACTGGGGCTCCAGAGATCCATGTCCCCGAAGGGAGTTGCTGCTTCTCAATCTCCTTTCCCAGGGTCAAATATAAGAACCATTACAAAGTTACATCTAACTACGCAGAGTGAAAATAAAATCTCTGAAGTCAAACCCAAAGAGATTTTCCAACCTCTCTGTGAGGCTCCCCTGCTCTGTCACCAACTTCAAAGACCCGTTCATTTAAAACACACAATGCTAGCATGCTACAGATTAATGCAAATTAAATGAATGCAAATTTAAGTGGTATTTAAAGGTTGTCTCTTTGTCTGAGAGGAGGATGAAATGCTAGGTTTGGAAAGAAGCAATTTCCTAGGCAAGTCGTCAGCGCTTGTTTTCCTGCTTACCTTGGGGGAAACGCAGGGCTCCTTTCTTCTCAGACTTTTCTGAGAGCTAGAAAGAGGTCCTGTTACTTCCAAATGCTTTTGTTCTTCTGTCCCTCTGTCACATGGCTTGCCTTTTATATTTGCAACACACAAAAGTTAGGACTGTTGTTTAAGCGACACAGGGAGAGAGAGAGAGAGGCAGGGAGAGAGGCAGAGAGAGAGAGAATGTCAAATGGAAAAGTGCCATTGCAGTCATATATCAATCAGGCGTGCGGCCGCAGCAGCGCACCAGCAAATGGGAATGCCACGGAAATGTGAGGCGCTTCTTATCAGGGACTCAGCCGCTGCCCACCGCTCGGCTCCCTTCCACGGAGCATCTTAACGATGGGAAAACACAGCAGCACAAGGACAAGGAGGTTTTTTTTTTTTTTTTCTTTCGTACTATGGAAATAATAAGGGGCTAAGTGAATACTCTGGATTTAATTCTTTTGCAAAGCATGTGCCTGCCACAAAGATGTGGTCCGCAATAATGACATAGTTTTGGAAATACAAAGACAGAGTAGCATTCTGTTTCACGATTTGGCAGCTGACTGGGATGAAGTTGAAATTCTAAGTAAGAGAGAGGAGGAAGATGGGAATCAGAACTACTTCTCAGGCAGGGCTGTTAAAGCAAGTGCAAAATGCTGCCCTATTTTATCACGATGCGTGTGGGTGGTGAGAATTCTTCTTTTCTGAGTTGTTCATCCATTAAATGATTTTTAGCAACATATACATGATTAAATCCACAATGGCACTTTAATAAGTGCCTTCATCTGCATCATTTAGAATAAAATTTTAGCTCGGATTTAGAAACCAGGAGAACGTGTAGTCCTTGTCTCCTTGAGATATGTGAGTGTGAGACTAACAGGTAAGGCCAGCCCACCACTTTAGTTAGTAAAAAAAATGGCAAAGGTAACTTGGTGTGGGGCTCAGTGCCTGCTAGTTAGATAATACTGTTATAAGCTGTGGGACTCCAAAGGGAAATATTTCTTAATCCTGGTCCTTAAAATTTTTTAAAGTAAGATAGAAAAGCATCAGCAATTTTTCTGGAAAATACCAAGAACCATTGAGCCATTTATACTTTTTTAATGTCAGCTAAATCTACGCCCAGAATAATTTTTTCTGAACATAGATAAAGAATTAAACTGAGAACATTAAAAAAATGGTATTTCACAGAAGAGTAAATTTATCTTAAAGCTTAGAAGAAATTTTTTGTGGGAGAGCCGCATAATTATTGATGCTGAGACTGTCATGTTCAGCTGTATCACATCATTTATTAAATGATATTGATAATCACATTACAACTTTTCCACAGAATCTTTACTCTAGTCACAGATGTTTACAAGAGGCTGTCTTAAAATTTGCAGTTTTACCTCCACCTTTAACTAAGAAGTCCTTTTTCTCTTCTCTCTCAGGAAGACCCTGTCTGTCTGGAACCAGCAGTTGCAAACAGAATTCACCTACAAGGATAAAACATAAATGACAAGTTCAAAATCCTTCAGAGAGAATCTGCCACTTGGTCGATGAAGTTATTGGCTAAATATCTTAAAAGCAGAAGATCAAATAGAAATTAAGCCTTAAAACGGAAATAATCTGAGAGGGGAAATAACTTGTAGCTGAGTAAGAACCCTGCAAACAGTCATGAACACATTTTCTGGGCCAAATCGGGAGGAGGGAGGATAAACGCTTTGGCCACCAACATTTTCAAATAGCAGATCTTGATGTCCATCCACCTTTTCATTTCTCCCAATCACTGATGTGTGGCTTTCCCCACATATGTTCGCCACTCCACCCTGCTATCTTTTGCCTTTGGGTTCTCATCGTCACTGTATCTGCTCTGAAGTAGCATGAAAAGGTGCAGTTCTTCCCGGACGGAATTTTCCAGCCTTCTACAATCTGCCCTTCTGAAAGAACACACAGAAAAGTGTAAAGATTGCAAACACATTGACTGGTTGGCCACAGAAGACAGGATCTCTCCCAGATGGAGCCCCACTGCTTCCTCCAGCAGTTATTCTGTCAGGGGTGGCGAAGAATACCATCTGCTGCCCCTTTCAAGGAGGTTTTGCCTCCACCCGTTGGGCTCCAGAGAACCCATTTCTGAGCCTCCCAATAGGTAGCTGGCAACAGCGACTCTTTTCATCATATCACTCGGCTCTTTAGAAGGTCACTGTGCCACATGTGGTTACTTTACTGGCCATCATTAAGCTGCTAAGAAAAAAGGGGGCTACTTTAAATACCTATCTATGCAGAAAGAGATGAAAATACTCCTGCTGGTATTTTATATGCACTCAGGGTGGAAAGAGTTTGGAAAAGGAGGTGTCTGTCAGTTGGGTGGGAAATCCTTCAAAGGACCACCCCCTAGCCTTTTATTTCTGGGCCCGTTTTCACATTCTCTCTTTCTTGCTAGCTCTAGTGGGTATTTATAGACCTCTTCCAGCATCCCGGCATCCCCAGAGGGATGGGTAACCCCAAGGCAGGTGGGGACCTGCCTCCTCACTGCAGGACCTGAAGGGACCAGGTGTTTCCTCTCCCCTCCTCAGGGCAGCTGGAGAGACAGTTGTGACAGGGCCTGTCTCAGCAGATGTCCATGCGGGAGCTCGGCCAAGGCACACAGACACTCAGCCATCATTCCCCATGGTTGCACTGGAGAGGCTGGAGCAACCAGTGTGGGGACAGCAGTGGCCAGCCACGTGATGGCGACTGTCCTGGGGGACACAGGGTCCTTCCACGGTGGAATCCTTAGCAGTCTGGTCTTGTTGACTGATCCATCTCTACCACAATTTTATGAGTCTGGATCCCCAGCTTTCCTGATGGTTCTGTGAGCCGCCCCCTCACCACACCCACCAGTATCCTGCCAGTACATTCCTTTGTGCTTTAATTAACTAGAGGCCATTGTCGAGGTTAGTGACCAGGAGTCCCGACCTGCACACTACATTTTCCAAATTTAGGCAAACGAACATCATTAATATACAAGTGGAAATGTAGCCTCTACTTCCTCTTAGCTGCTTTCCCAAACAAATGGTTTCAGAGTTATTATCAGTCTGCTGGAGTCTCTGCTATAACATTTTGAAAGTAGAAAATTCCTATGTATGTACATAGCAAAATCCATAGTTTATATGTGCAAGTACCTATTAAGACAACCACTGAAACAATAACTTTTGACATCATAGCTGTATGAATACAGATGGAAGTGTGTGTGTGTGTGTGTGTGTGTGTGTGTGTGTAAAATCCTAACATTCCAGCATAGTCTGTTAGACATGGTTTCTAATTACCTATGAGAATACTAATCTTTACCATCCTCATAAATATGAACATTCATTTAAAAGTGCCTAGTAATAATAATAGCAACTATTAAAAAAGTATTTACTCTCTGCTGGGCTTTGTGCTAAGTATTCTGTAAGCATATAGCTCTTTCTGATACTCAGCAATCTGATAAGGTAAATACTATTAGTTCTTATTTTATAAATAAAGACGCTAAAGCTCTGATCAGTTAGGTGACTTTCCTGTGGCTGATAGAGAAAGCGAAGGGCAGATATATGGTCCAGTGTGCCTGTCTCCAAAAGGCCATGGAGTAGTCACTGTGCATGTTGCCCCCATTCAACAGGAATCCACTTAGCTGTGCTTTTATAATAATTATCTGCTACTTTGGAAGGGCATTCATGAAAGTAAGACCCAGGTCCAGTTCTTCATGTGTTTATAATACTGCAGGAAAGAGACAAAAACTGGCTTATCAAGGAAACGCAAGAGACAATATGACCAAGGCCATAAGAAAAGCCAGAAGTACAATCAGCTCAGAGGTGGTTCATCCAGGGGATGCCATTGTATCTGGCCTTTGAAGGCACAGAGTGCAAACCAGAGTACAAAGTGGAGTTTGTGGAGTGACACACAGTCAGGTGTTTTGCTGAGCCTCAGCCTACGTTATGAGGAAGAACAGACTAGGAAGTGGGGGCAGGTGAAGTTAAAAATGAGAATGGAATGGAAATGCTTCTGAGACAAAAGAGAGCTTATATGAAGTAGAAGATTGAGGCAGAAGTATCAAGATAACTTGCAGGACAGGAATGGGATGCAAACAGGGCTTCCATTCATCCATACACTCATTCAACAAATATTCTTCAAGTGCCTCCTACCTGTCAGATGTTGTTCTCATTCTGGAGGTTCCAGCATTGGATGAGACAGACAAAGTTTCTCTGGGAATGGTGGAAGAGTATGTCAATAAGAACACTTCCAAGACAGATAGCAAAATGTTTGAGTGTTAATGACTTAAAACATAAGGGCATCAATGTGCTCAATCTAGTGAAAGACAGTCACTGGATAGTTTCCCTCATTTGCAGTTATTTACCAAAGAAAACAAACTGGCAAAATACAATAAAATTAATTCTTAGACTCTGTGAAAAATATGCTTAGCTCAGGGAATGGAGGGAAAGTGATAGGGCATTGGCACTGAAACTTTGGTGAAGGGTGAATGAAGCATGTGCACATATTGGGGTGTGGAGTTGTACTCCCAAATTTATTTAACTATGTAAACAACTGGATAATTAATAAAATTTCAGAAAAAAAATGATGCTTAGTCGTGAAGCAGATAGTTGTAGCATTGGTATAGCACCTATAATACCATGAAAAATTCAAGGTCTTTTCATTTTTTTCATGCTCAACATTGTTTGCTTCTGTTCTCCTCTAGCAGATCATGGACACAAATGGCCAGTAGAATTCTAGAAAGTACATCTAAATTCAGGAGTCAAGATGGAAGGAGGAAAGAGTTTTCTCTTTGTTTGTTTTGTTTTTAATCAGGAGGAAAATCTTTCCGGAACCCTCCAGTCACCCCTTATATGCCATTGCCCAACACATAGCCACATTTCTACTCCAACAGTGATCTCTACAAGGGAAAAATGATTGCCATGCCTGACTTGGAGTGATCATGATTCATGCCCTGGGCCTGCGTCCATGGCAGACTGGACATAGATTTTTAGTGATGAAAAAGGATGAGTAGTAGTTGGGTATATAACTAGTAATATCTTCCACAGGGAGAGAGACTATGTATATAAATATTACGTGATTTCAGGGTATGAGAAATACTATGAGGAATATGAAATAATAATGAGATAGTGATTAACTGAAGTAATTTAGGAAGAAGAGTGAGTTAATAAGGTGACCAGAGCTGGTCTCCGTGGAAGTAACCTTCGAACTTAAAATGTTAAGAACCAGCTTGGTAATAGAAACGCCAAATGGGCTGGAACTGAGTGAAGGGGATGAGTGGTAGGAGATGTGGTCAGAGATAAAAACATATAAAGTTTTATTGGACAGTGTAGGGTGTTTTGGGGTTTCATTATTGGTTGAATTGTGTGCCCTCCAAAAAAGATACGCTAAAATCTTAACCTCCAGAGACTCAGAATACAACCTTATTTGGAAGTAGAAGCTCACACGGATAATCAAATTAAAATGAGATCATTATGATGGGCTCTAATCCCATGTGGCTGGTATTCTTATAAAAAGGGGAATTTTAGACAGAGAGACAGACATGCACAGAAGGATGACATCGTGAAGACACACAGGAAGAAGACGACCCGTGACTAGAGTGATGCATCCATATGCCAAGGAATGTCAAGGACTACTGACCAATAAAAGAAGCTAGAAGACACAAGGAATAATTTTTCCCTAAATCCATCTGAGAAAACAGCCCAGTTGACACCTTAATTTCATCTTTGTAGCCTCCAGGACTGTAAGATAAGAAATTTCTATTGTTTGAAACCACCTAATTTTTGGTACCTTGATACGGCAGCCCTAGGAAACTAATATAGCTTTGTTTGCAATTGGATGGGAGTCTTTGGTGAATTTAAAGCAATTATTACCATTTTTAGAAGCTCACTCTGGATTATATGTAGGGATGGATCACAGACTGATGAGGAGGTAGGAAGGGGCAAAGAATAGAAGGAGAGAGGTCACTGTACTCTTCCAGGTAAGAGAAAGTAGTGGCTTGCACTAAGGTTGAGTAGTGCAGGTGGGGTGAGGTGGGCAGATTTTAGATGCATTTTGGGGAGAGAAAGATATGACATTCTTTTTTTCTGAATTAGATATAAGAGGTGACAAAAATAAAAATCCAGAATGATTCCTGCACCATGGTGGACTGGGGGAAGCACAGGTTTTGTAAGGGGTTGGGCTAGAATCATTAAATTCCATTTGGAACAAGCTCAATTTGACACTCTTCTAAGACATACAAGTTGAAAAGCAGAGAAATAGTTGTGATAGGCAAGTCTAGATTTAAGGGGCAATTTCAAAGCTGGAGTTATACATTTGGGGGTTGTTAAACTATGAAAGGTATTTAAAGCTTGGTAACTGATTGAGATCACCAAGAGAAAGACTCTAGGTGAGGATGAGGGAGAAGGTGGAGCCCTGGATCTCACCTACAATGAGTGAGATTAAAAAGAAGAGGTCAGAGAGATAGGAGAAAAGCAAGGGATTGCGTTGTTACCAAAAAAAAAAAAGTTGTGTTTTTGCATTTTAATCATAGAAATCAGTTGCTTAATATGAAAGAAAAGGCACTGTGGCATTCAACTTCTGCTTTTCAATTCTAAAACTTACTAAAAAGCTTTAAAAATACTGCCACCCAGGCCTCATTTAGGCCAATTAAAGCAGAGTTTTTAGTGGTGGGGAATGGGCATTTGGCATTTTTAAAAGCTCCCTTTTCAAAAGCTCAAAAAATTAAAAATAGAAATATCATATGATCTAGCAATATCACTCCTGGTTATATACCCAGATGAAATGAAAACAAGGTCTTGAAGACATATCTGCACCCCATATTCATTGCAGCATTATTTACAATCGCTAAGATAGGACTAAGTGTCCATCAGTGGATGAATGAATAAAGACAGTATGTAGGCGTATTATTCAGCCATGAGAAAGAAGGAAATCCTGTCATTTAGGACAACATAAATGAATCTTGAGGGCATTATGCTAAGTGAAATAAGTCAGATAGGGAAAAGTAAATACTGTATAATAATACTTATATATGGAATATTAAAATGCTAAACTCTGAAAAACAGCCTCAGGCAGGATAATTGGGAAGATGTTGGTCAAAAGGTCTAAACATTCAGTTGGAAATGAATAATTTCTAGATATCTTATGCATGGCATGTTGATTATAGCAAATAATACTGTATTGTACCTTGAAAATTGCATAGAGAATGTATCTTAAATGTTTTCAATACACATAAAAGAAATGGTAACTATGTGACATGATAGAAGTCTCAGCTAACTATGGTGGTAATCAGTTTTCAATATATAAAATATCAAACCAACATGTAGTTAAACTTATACGTCATATAAACTTATACGTCAATTATATGTCATATATGTCATATATATATGTCAATTATATATATATATATATATATGTCAATTATATCCCAGTAAAACTGGGGAAAGAATAAGAAAATGAAGAATAAAAACAAACAAATAAAATATCCCCTTACAACATCGAAGTCATGATCCATTAAATAATTGCAAAATCTTTCTTTTCACAAAGAAGTCTTAAATGCAACAATAAGAAAAGAAACTAAAGATTATTAGAAACAATAAATCAGCACACTTAAGTGACAGGCTACAAAATCAATCCATAAAAGTCTGTTGCATATCTATATTCAAACAGCAAATCAGAAGAGAAAGAAATCAAGAAAGCAATCCCATGTATTTGGACCATGTGTTTAGGAATAAACTTAATGAAGTAGGTGAAAGAGCTATACAGTGAAAACTATAAGAGATTAAAGAAGTCACAAGGAGATGGAAAAGACAGTCCATGCTCATGGATTGGAAGAATTAACATTGTTAAAATGGCCCTCTAACCCAAAGCAATGCGTAGACTTAATGTAATCCCTATAAAAAAAATCCAATAGTTTTTTTCCAGGGAAATAAAAAACACATTACTGAAATTTTTATGTAACCACAAAGACGTCAGATTGTCAGAACTTCCAAGAAAAAAAAATAGTAGTATTATGCTCCTAGACTTCAAGTTATACTACAAAGAAATAGCAATCAAAGCAGTATGGCACTGGAATAAAATGAACACACAGACCAGTGGAATAGAATTGAAACCCAGATATAAACCCACACTTATATGGACAGTTAATTTACGACAAAAGAGCCAAGAGCATACAATAGAGAAAGGGAAGTCTTTTCAAAAAATTTGTTGAGAAAATGGACAGCAACTTGGAAAAGAGTGAAACTAGATCACTGTTTCACACACCATACACAAAAATTACCTCAAAATGGATCAAAGACTTGGATGCAAGACCTGAAACCATTATATATATAGGGAAAAAAATTGGCAAAACACTAAGTGACATTGGCTTTAGTGATGTCTTGGGGGACTCAACTACAGTGACAAGGGAGACAGAAGCAAAAATAAGCAAATGGGATAACATGAAATCAAAAAGCTTCTGCATAACTAAAGCAGCACTAAAATAAAAGAACATTTTGTTTTGGCGGTTTCTTATAAAACATTCTTACTGAGTGGAAGAAAATATTTGTATATCATACATATAACAAGGGGCTAATACCCAAAATTTACAAAGTACTCATACAGCTCAACAAAAAGAAAATATATGATCCAATCAAAAAATGGGCAGAAGAGCTAAATAAATACTTCTCCAAAGAAGATATGCAGAGGGACAACAGGCACATGAAAAATGCTAATTATCACTCACTATCACAGAAATGAAAATTGAAATCATAATGAAATACCACTTCATACCTGCGAGTAACAACAAGTACTGGCAAGGGCGTGGAGAAAGAAGATCTCTTGTACTTCGTTGGTGGGAATGTAGACTGGTCTAGTCCCTATGGAAAGCACTATGGAGGTATCTCAAAAATATTAAACATAGATCTACCATATGATGCAGGAATTCCACTCCTAGATATTTACTCAAAGAATGCAGAAGCACTAATTTGAAGGGAAATATGCACTCTTATGTCCACTGCAGCACTATTCACAATAGCCAATTTATGGAAACAACCTAAGTGGCCAACAACAGATGAATAAAGAAGATGTGGTCTACATACACAATGGAATACCACTTGGCTATAAAAAATGTGAACCCATGTATTTTGCAACTACATGGATGGAACTGGAGAACATTATGCTAAATAACATAAGTCAGAAGGAGAAAGACAAATCCTGGATGACTTCACCATATGTAAAATATAAAAAATAAAGCAAAAGAACAGACAAAACCAAAACGAAACAAAACAAACCCAAGTGATTTGACCACAAAACTGAGGCTACCAGAAGTGGAAGGTGGGGGGAGCTTGAGAGCAATGATGGGCGTGAACCCAGTTAACTATGGTAGAGGATTATTGGTGCTTTTGTGCTGGGTGTTTTGTGATAACATATATTTGTAGAAGTGTGAAACTATACACCTAAAATATATAGCATTGCAAATTAATGCTACCGTAATAAAGGCAATTTTTTTAAAAAGGAAAGAAAACAAACACCCAGATTAAAACATAGACAAAAGATTTGAAAAGATACTTTACTAAAGACAATATACAGATTGCAACCAAGCATATGAAAAGATGATCCCTACACGCACCCCTATGTTTATCGCAGCACTGTTCACAATAGCTAAGACATGGAAACAACACAAATGCCCAAAAATAGATGACTGGATCAAGAAGATGTGGTACATATACACAATAGAATACTATTCAGCATTCAAAAGAGATAAACACATGCAATTCGCAGCAACATGGATGGAACTAGAAGGGATCATGCTCAGCGAAATAAGCCAGAAAGAAAGAGAAAAATATCAAAAGTTTTCACTTATAACAGGAATATAGGGGAACCAAATAAGAGAGAGACACCTAGCGAGGGAGGGGGAGGATAAGAGCTCAAAATGTGGTAGAAAAGAGCACAAGGGACTATGGTGATGGGTCACGGGTGAATCAGTGGTGGGTTACCCAAGGGGAAAACACAATGTAAAAGCTATAAATAACAATCAAAAAAATAAATAAATAAAAATGACTTGGGAAAAAAAAGAAAGAAAAGATGATCTTATATCATATGTCATCAGGGAAATGCAAGTTCAAAGAGATACTACTACACATGTATTAGAATGATCCAACAGGAACTCTAATTCCTTGCAGGTGGGAATAAACAATCACATGATGCAACAATTGCACTCCTCAGTTCAGTAAGGAGCTGGAAATTTCTGTCCACACAAAAACCCGCACAAAGATATTTATAGCAACTTTAACAACATTCGCCAAAAGCTGGAAACAAGCAAGATGACCTCAAGGTTGTTGAATGGATAAATAAATTGTGGCACATCCTGACAATGGAATATTGTTCAGTGTTAAAAAGAAATGATCTATCAAGTCATGAAAAGACATGGAAGAATCTTAAATGCATATTACATTACAATTTTATTTGTAAATTATACCTCAATAAAGTCGAATTTCTAAAAATGATGTTAAGTGAAAAAAACTAATCTGAAAAAGCTACATACTTTATGATTCCATCTATATGACATTCTGGAAAAGCAAGAGTATGGAGACTTAAAAAGTTTAATGGTTAGGGTGAGGGAAGGAAGGATAGGTGTGGAGCACAGAGGATTTTTAGGGCAGTGGAAATATACTGCATGGTATTATAATGATAGTTACATGTCATTATACCTTTGCCCAACTCCATAGAATATATAACACCCAAAGTGGACCCTAATGTAGAATAAGGACTCGGGTAATAATTCTGTATCAATGTCTGTTCATCAATAGCGGTAAGTGTACCATTCTGGCAGAGGATGTTGATAAGGAGGGACATTATGCCCATGTGAGGGCAGGGGAATTATGGGAACTCTGTATTTTCCACTTGATTTTACTGTGAACTTAAAACTACTCTCAAAAATAAAGTATTTAAAAAACAATGACCTGGCACTCCCCTTTGTCCCCCACAAAATGTTACCTGATGAAGAAGATAGTGTCACAGCAAAAATGAAACAAAAACAAAACTTCCCAGGCAATTCTAAAAGTGCAGTTAGAATTAAGAACCTCTAGTCATCATAAATGACCCTAGTAAATCAATTCAATAAACAATTTCAAAATGTAAATTGAAGCTAATGAACCACTATGTATGTGCTATTTTTATTGAATAATCTTTTTGGCATCTTTTCTAGCATTTTATGAGAATCTTCAAAGCATTGAGAAGACATCTTTTTTCTTACACCATATTGAAAATCTCATCAAGGCATAAATCAAGAATAATTTTTGGTTTATAAAAAGATGACGAAAAAATAAAGACTCGGCTCTAAATTTAAGCACCTTTTGAACTTCTTGAAAATCACTTGAAGAGTAGGTTTATTGGTGTAATAGAAAATCTAAGATTTTTATCTAGCTCTTTTCTTTAAAGTAAATTCTACTGTCCATGAGTTATTTCATAAAGGTAATAAAAATCGGTTTTACACACAGGATTAAAAATGTACCCTTTTGGGCCTCCCTGGTGGTGCAAGGGGTTAAGTCTCAGCACTATGAAGCTCTCTGCAGCCACTGTAACATGAGTTCGATCCCTGGCCAGGGAGCTAACACAAGCAGCGCAGCAGACCTCTCCTGCCTCGCCCGCTGCTCCCCTCAGCAGTGTATTTCAGTCAGTCTGCCTGTTTTGCTCCCCACTCTGTATAGTGAATCCTCTCACTCCCCCCACACATACCTCTGGCCTACACCCCAGCTCTAATATGCATAAATAAATAAATCTTTAAAAAATGTATGGCTTTGAAACAGTGGAAAGAAAATTTGAGAAAACAGAACTTATATTTAAAGAGGAAACATATCCTCTAGCAAAATGTCTCATCTTGCTTGTTTATGGTTCTAAGAATAACCCTTCCTTGTTTAGGTGAGAAATAAAGTTAGTACCATGCCGGTTAGTACCATGAGTTAGTACCATGCCAAACTGATAAGGGGCCTCCATGCTAAAGGTAAGGGCCCCAAAGTCCATTTTATGTCAAAGGTCTTACTCCGCATCCCATAGGATGCCTCAATAATATCTGACACAAATGAACAACTCCTCCTTAAAATTATTTCTCCCCTTCATCTTTCTCAGGTTATAGGATCTACTCTTAGCCCCGGTATCCCTTTCCTTTATGAGCTCAACTCTTTTCTCCACTAATATCTACCTGAGTGATTATCTAGATCACGATTCAAATGTTACCTTGAGGTCAATTTCTGTTCTTAGCCTTCTTTCTGAACTTCAAGACAAGAATTTTCACTCATTCCCAAGAAATCGCCATTTAAATGGCCACTGGCACCTCTCCCTGCATTCCCTTAGCTCAATGACAGCCACACTCGCCCGCATATGAGAAATCGTGTTAGCTTTGCAATTTGGAGTAAGTTGTTAACTTCTGACGGTCTTAGTCACTTCATCTGTTTTATGGGTAAAGAAAACTAATTCAAGAGACTTGGTGTGAAGGTTGTTGGATCGACATGGCTATGAATTTCAAAGATTATTGCTCCACGTTGTTAGACAAGATCCTGCTGAAACACCCCAAAAAGCAGGGAACTCAGCCCCAGCTATAAACAGGCGCGAGGTCTTTGTTTCCTGTATTATGATACCTAGAAAACTACTGGCAGACTAGGAAATAATATTTTTTTCCATAGAATGAAACAGAACTGTTTCAGTCATATTTAAACTTCAATTTCTCATGCACCTGCTATAAAAAAAATAGGCTCGGGCCTCCCTGGTGGCGCAGCGGTTGAGCGCTGCACTGTGGAGCTGTCGGCAGCGGCGACGCGAGTTCGACGCCCGGCCAGAGAGAATCCCACATGGCGCTGCAGACCTCTCCCGCCTCGCCTGCTGCTCCCCTCAGCAGTGTAGTTCTGATCTGCCTGTTCTGCTCCCCATTCTGTCTCTGGTGAACCTTCTCGCCACCCCATGCCTCTGGCTTGTACCCCAGCTTAAATAAATAAAAAACCTTTAAAAAAAAAGAATAGGCTCTACTGTCAAGTCTTATTTTCTCAAATTCTTAAATTTCACAGTATTAAGAAATAGTCACTTCTTTTAATATAAAATGTGACATTCATTTAGAAATATATTTTTAATGAGGTTGGCAGGTCTCAGTGATCACGTACAAACTACATTCACTAGTAGCTCAACAAATTCATGTTAGGTCAGTTTTAATCCCGCTTAAGGTCAGTTTCCCATAGAAAGCATTATTATGAGTTTGTACTGACAACTTATAATTAATGTATGCTTTTGAAGGGATGAATAGTCATTGACTGGGTGTTCAAGGAAAGATTCTATTTCTTGATCTTGTCTCCCCCCCACACACAAAAAGATGATACCAGTCATACCACCTGACATTTTATTTTTTCCCAAAAGAATTTTTTCATATATTGAGCAGTTTCTATGCTTCAAATGTATGACTTTTTTCCAATTAAGATAACTTAAAAAACATATTTGGTGGTTTAGGTCAAGAAAAAATAATAATAGGCTTAGACTATTTCATGGCTGTTTTATGTGAATGAATAAAGACAACTTCATTTTATCCATTTACTTATTCAATCTGCATTTATTAAACACCTGCTAAGTGCAGAAAGCCCTGTCTTCCTTTACAAAATTGATGAATAATTATAGTTTCAGAAATACACTGATTTTCACAGATAACTGTGAAATTATGTTCAGAGTTTTCTTTCCAGTCCCACTCAATTCATTTAGTCGACAAAATACTTATTGAGCAATACCAAGTCCTGTGTTAGGCTTTGGAGAAAGAGTAGTAAATGAGACAGACAAGGTTCCATCTCTCATGAAGCTCAAATTCCATTAGGGAGAGAGACAACACGGTCATAGACAAATACATGATATACTTTCAGGTGATGATAGGTACAATGACGAAAATAAAAAAGGATAAGGGGATACAGAGTAAAGGGGAAGTTACTGTAGAATGGATAACCAAGAAATGCATCCAAGAGGAAGTGGTATTTTAGCAGAGATATGGGTAAAGTAAGGGAAATCCATGGGTTGAGAGAAGATCATTCTAGGCAGAGGGAAGAAAGAGCCCGGGGGCAAGAGCAAGCCTGGCATGATCAAGATGAAGAAAGGAGGCCACAAGACTCCCTGGTGGTGCAATGGATTGAGTCTAGGCCTCTGAAGCTGTCTGCAGCCAGCCAATGAAGCACGAGTTCGATCCCAAGCCAGGGAGATTCCCACACGGCGCAGCAGACCTCTCCTACCTCGCCCGCTGCTCCCCTCAGCAGTGTACTTCGGTTGATCTGTGTGTTCTGTTCCCCGCTCCGTCTCTGGTGAATCCTCTCGCCACCCAACATCTCTGGCCTACATCCTGGTTCTTGTGTGCATTAAAAAAAAAAAAAAAGAAAGAAAGGAAGCCATGTTGGCTGGAGCAGAGTGAACTAGAGGAAGAGTATGATGGGCTATGTGATGTCAAGTCACTGAGCTTTGAACTAAAGGGTGACATGCCCCGATTCATGTTTATAAAATAACATCCTGGGTCTTTTGTGACAATAGGTACCCCGATTGGGAGGCCAAAGCAGTAAAATGTGGTTGAATTCTGACTACATTTTGAAAGCAGAGCTCTTGCTGATCTCACTGATAGATTTCATTTATGGTTTAGGTGAAGGAGAAGAATTGTGGTGATGACAGTAAGGTTTTTGGTATGAACAACCAGTGATTCATTGGCACTCCCATTAATTGAAATAGGAAAGATTAGAGGATGAGTATAGTGGATGGGGATGGGGAGGGACTGAACCAAGAGTTCTGATTGGAACATAATAAAACGTCTATTGTGCAACAAGGACAGATGTTGTGCAGGCGTGTAGACCAGACCTGCAGGGACAGCGCTCACTGGGGAAAAGGTGGGACGGGATCAGGGCAGATAGGGGAGTTCTTTATTGTCTCTCACGCTCTGGGGTAACTTCATCCTACACGTCAGATGTGGGAGAGGGCTGTGACTTTTGGAATGCGGGGATTTTAAGCTGAATAATTAGGGAAGAAACAGTCTGTTTCTCTGATATGATGAAGGGTCTGAATAGAATAGCAATTTGATACAGCAGAACCATGTTCCATCTTTGTGCTGTCAGTCCCTCTTTCTGGGGGTGATCAGGGACGAGGATATAGTAACAATATGCTATAGCAGAACCTTGTTTTCTCTCTGTCCTGTCAGTTGCTCTTCCGCTGTTTGGGAAGTGAGAAAAGGATCCAAGTATTGCAGCTGCGTGACAAAGAAATCTAACAGCAGGATTTACCACATTAGTGCTCATGACTGGAGAAACACCAGCCCCTTTCTGGGCATGCTGGGAGGCCTGAGAGCCGAGCCTCATGGATCTAATGGTTGACCAGGATTGATTGTTTTAAGTACTAGGCTTGGCCAGTTACTATGGAGACATGTGGGAGACTAATTCCCTCTCTGCAGGGGATAATTTATGGACAAATTAACATTTACCTCTTAGTAAAATTTCAGATTAAGTGGATAGTGTCAGAGTGATAAAATGTGGTTGGATTCTGGAAATATTCTGAATGTAGATTTCTTGAACAACTTGCTGCCTTTGTGATTTGAAGGGGAGGAAAGGGCATCAGGAAATATGCATAAGTTTTGAACCTGAAAGGTTGATTTAATTATGTTGTCATTGAAAGAAGTAAAAGTTGAAGGAGTGAGAGGTGGGTGGTTGAGTTGGAGGTAAAATCGAGTTCTGACTTGGAAATGCCTAATAGATTCCCAGAGAGGTAGATGTCACCTGAAGCTCAAGGGAGAGCTCTGGATGGTATATACTTTTTTGCAATCATCAATATGTAATTGTCTTTTAAGACTATAGAACTGGACCAATTTAGGAGCAAATACAAAAGATAAAACGGCGGCAAATTGAACCCTACCTGACATGTGTCAATATTCAGAAACCTTAAGCAGGTCGAATACCCACTTCTCCAGACAGACTTTTGTCTATGCCACGAAAAGAAGGAACATCAAACATAATGTTATCTCAAATCATACCTGTAATTTATTGCATAATGCAGTCTGTGGTAGACTTGAAGCATCATGATTCAAGATAACAGGGAAATAGTTCTATAAACATAGATACAAGATATGATCAACTTGTGAATATTAAAAGCACAGCTATCTCCTGACTTTGCTCGGGGAAAATTATGTGCCAGTGCAACAGAAAATTTACAAAATTCCATACTTTTCTTACTCTTTCAGAGATTTCAATTAAAATTAGGTAATTATTTCAAAGCTTTTTGAGCAGAGTTTGATTTTCTTTTGGATGTGACATTTTATCCTACCTTTAATAGGGGTATATTTTACTCTTTCCTTGTCCAAAACTATGAAACTACTAAACTGTTGAACATTCCCTACTCTCTGTTTCAAAACTAAGTTTCTCAGACTAGTGCTTCAATTACAGAATGATAATGCTTCTGATATGTTTATTCCACTACAAATCACTCTTAGGTTCTTTCTTACTCTTGATTTGAAACGCCACTGAACTTTCCTCAATGTTTGGATCTAGAGCCAGGAATTGGTTATGGCTTAAGCTAAATATACTAGACATTAAATCATGATAGTAATATTTAACCAGGAACTGAAAGAGTTTTGGTTGCTAAGAATGGAGCAACAAATAAAAATATTCAACAGTAAAAAAAATAGGGAACCATTCAGGTCTCTCTTTGTTTTAGCTTATTTCTTCCTCCCCAAATAAAAAGATTTTTTTAAATAAAAAATTGAAATTTAATAGATTTCAAAATTTGTTAGGAACAGAATGGATCTGAGAATAGCCAAGAAATGTCTGGGAAAATAAGCAAAGAACGCTGAAGGGTGTAGCAAAAGAATTAACTGCTCACCCAATATCCACGTGCCTGTCCACGTTTCTCAGTCTCCCCTTGCTGCTGGCCACTGGGCAGAAAAAGAGTCACTTCTGGGTCAAACAATTTAGATCCTGGGTACAAACTCTCCAGTTCTCTCTTCCTATGTGTAGGCTACCTGGAGGCCACACATTAAGATTGTAGCATCATAACATGGAAACAGACTGTGTTGCTGAATCTCCATGTGGAAGAAAACTGATTTGCAGAGTTGCCTGACCCACCGGTGGAATTCATGAATGTAAAATAAGTCTTTGTTCTTACTAAACCGCAGAGATTTGGAGGTTCGTGATTTACTGTAGCAGCACACACACACATTATGTATATACTGATACAAAAGGAAACTTTTCTTAATGAATACCATTAAATGGATGAATGAAATATAAAAAAGCTCATAAATAGAATCAAGTTTATTTGGAAGTTTAGAAGATGGCAATGCCTTAAATCAGTGAGTAAAGATGGATTGCTGGTGCATGTCTCAGTTAATAAATTAACCCAAAACTTAGTGGTTCAAAACAACAACAATCATTTATTATCTTCAATTCAGTGGGTCAGAAATTCAGGGAGGTCACCATGGAAACGGATTGTTTCTACACCACACACATTGCTTAGGGCCTCAGCAGGGGCAGCGCAAAGCTAAGGGCTGGAGTCTCCTGAAGGTTCATTCACTTACAGGCTTGGGGCTGAATCTGGCTGTTGGCTGGAAGCCTAGTTGGGACTAGCAGCTAGAACACCCCCATGTGGTCTGTCCACATAGCTTAGACATCTTTCCAATATGGAGGCTAAGATTTAAGGGCTGAATGTAGCAAGAGAGTTATTGTGCCTTTTGTGGCCCAATATCAGAAGTCAAACAGAATCACTTCTGCTGAATTCTATTGATCAAGGCACTTAAGAATGTTCATCCAGGCTTGAGGGGCAAACAGAGATGCCATGTCTTGACTGAGAAGCGTCAATGTAAAATTATAAAAAGGGCATGAAGGATGTGATGTATATGGTAGTCATCTTTCAAAAATACAATTTGCCCTAATGCAAATGGGTAATTTATTTGCTAAGATCTAATACCACTTTGGGTGAACTATTTTTATGTGTTCCTACTATAGAGATGAGACAAATATTTTCTTATATACAGATATTATAGTTTGAACAGATTACAGAGATTCTAGCTAACAATTATTAAAGAAGAAATGCTAGATAAGCTTTTCTAAAATTAAAGACATTGTTCTTGGTAGACATTTCTCAAATTATATATGAGTATGCAGTTAACTGGTATTATTAGAAATAACTTAATTTGAGGGCCTCCCTGGTGGCGCAGCACTTAAGCGCTGCGCTGTGGAGCTGTCGGCAGCGGTTATGCGAGTTCAACGCCCGGCCGGGGAGATTCCCACATGGCGCAGCAGACCTCTCCTGCCTCACCTGCTGCTCCCCTCAGCAGTGTATCTCAGTAGATCTGCCTGTTCTGCTCCCTACTCTGTCTCTGGTGGACCCTCTAGCATCCCCACGTCTCTGGCCTGTACCCCAGCTTGTATGCACAAATAAATAAATCTTTTTTAAAAAAGAAATAATTTAATTTGAGTCCTTCACTGAGATAAAAATTTAATGATCAAAGTTTAGAAAAATTCGATACGAACAATATTCTTGTTATATTATCTGAAGTAGAGCTTCAGGCTTTTCTTTCGTGTGTCTATACACTGTAGCAAACGATAAACAATTTTCTGGGAGAATCTTGGTCTTGCTCGTGGTTTCCCCATGTCTCTTTAAAGCAAAGGTAATATGGTTTGGCTATTCAGCCATGTACCATACTTAGACAGTTCCTCACTTTTCCCAAAAGGATGTTAATCCAACTCCCAGGCAAAGATCCTCTGGAACTGCAAAAGTATTCCAATATAGAGTAGGACTGACTGTCAGAACTTATGAGAGAATGTAATCTCAAACTCTGTTGCCCCAATTTTAGCTAATAATTGTCTGAAGTAAGCAAAGCATAGGGAAGATTACTTCAGGGATACAGAATCCACCCTGTAGCCAACATTGCTACTGCTCTGCTCTGATTCCCTTGGATCCCTTTTACAAATGGGTACCCCACCCTAACTTGTGCAACTCTTTTTGGGATGACTGACCTCAGGTCACTGGAGCCACTTGGCTTGCAGGCACAAGAGCAGGAAGTACCTAAGAATTTATATCACCCCACCCCAACCCTGGACCCCATGACCTTTAATCAATGACTGATAGGTGCAAGAGAACAAAGCTCAATTCTTTTGCTCCAAGTCAAGAAAATTCCGAGTTACAGTTTCTCCGGCAGTGTCCCCTGCACGATCAGGCTGAGACTGGGGCATCACCAGAACTCACACCCTTTCTTGGCATCTTCCCCTCCTTTATCCTGCTTCCCACTCTCTTGTCAGTGTCTCCTGGAAGTACTTTTAAAATAAATCACAGGGTTCTCCCTGGTGGCGCAACAGGCTAAACGCAGTGCTGTGGAGCTGTGGGTGGCTGCTGCGCGAGTTCAATGCCCGGCTGGGGAGATTCCCACATCTCTCCCAGATCTCTCCTGCCTCGCCCGTTGCTCCCCTCAGCAGTATATTTCGGTTGATCTGCCTGTTCTGCTCCCCACTCTGTCTTTGGTGAACCCTCTCACTGCTCCACACCTCTGGCCTGCACCCCAGCTTGTATGCAAAAATAAAAAAAAAATCTAAAATAAATCACAAAGGGCCACCCTGGTGGTGCAAGGGGTTAAGTCTCAGCGCTGTGAAGCTATCCACAGCCACTGCAGCACAAGTTCAATCCCCAGTCAGGGAGCTTCCCACATGACACAGCAGACCTCTCCTGTCTTGCCCGCTGCTCCCCTCAGCAGTGTATTTCAGTCAATCCACCTGTTCTGCTCCCCACTCTGTCAAGAGTCCTCAAATCAGGATCTGCTTCTGGAGAAGAAGATCTAAGGATATCCATCTCTTTAGATATTCCATCTTTCTGTGAATTAAGGTGGTTCACTAGAGAGTGGAATACTTGGACTCTTAAGTTGTAGTCCTACTGAGTCAGAATATACAAGAGAACGAGATCCCCAGATGATGTGTGGGTACTTTAAAGTTCTCTTTTCTGAGAGAATTCTATGTACTTCTTCACAAAGAAGTAAGACATTGGAATAGACCAAAAACTATAAAAGAAATCTTAACCTCATCAAAAGTGAATTATTGAGCTGTTCTCATTTTTATAACAGTCCAGTGCTACTTAAATAATTCCAAAGCAGAGAAAATAGTGTATAGCTTCCAACTCATTTTATGGAGTTAGCAAAACCATAATATCAAAAACTGATAAAGATTAAGCACTTAGAGAAAGCTTACTAACTCGCCTAGTAAATATTTGGAAACAAAACTGCTAAACAGCATTGACAGACTGAATCCAGCACGGAAGAAAAAAAAAAAAAAGCAATACACTAAAATGAAAGCGTTCATACCAGGAATGGTATAAAGGGTTTAAAAGATTTTAAAACCTACATAATTTATCACAGCAAGGGAGAAAAGCCAGAATTTCAGTAGATATTCCCAAATTTATTAACAGATGCTAAATATCCATTGACTATAGATATCCATTAACTACAAATAAGTGTGGTAAACTGGCATTAGAAGTTTAACATAATAAATGGCATATTTTGCAAACCAACAATTTGCATCATTTGGATAGGCATTTCAAATAAAGTCAAGAATAGGATAAAGATGTGTAAAATCACCATTCTTTCATTTCTCATAAATTCTAGACAATACAAAAAAAAACAAAAAAAAACAAGAAAAGAAAGGAGAGGTATAAATATTTGAAAAGGAACAATATTAATGCTTTTTTCAATTTTTACCTACCTTAAACTTCAAGAAAATCATCTATGAAAATGTTGTAACTGCTAAAATGTGGTGTATGATAACAAATATACCAGTATCAATACCTTTCATATATTAAAAAATAAATATTACTTAATTCACAAAACGAATGTATTTAAAAGTGAACCTATTATAAGTGAAACCATTCGATATTTTTCTCTTTCTTTCTGGCTTATTTCACTGAGTATGATCCCCTCTAATTCCATCCATGTCGCTGCAAATTGCATGTGTTTATCTTCTTTCCATGCTGAATAGTATTCCATTGTGTATATGTACCACATCTGTAAAAGACATAAATAACAATAAAAATATATATTTATAAAAAAAAGTGAACCTAAGCATAAATGTGCAATACTGTGTAAAAAACAAGCAAACAAACAACAAAATATACTAAAAAGAGCTTAAAATGGAAAAAGAAACTACATTTCTGGATTACAAGCTTCATATTATTAGTGTTAATTCTACCCAGGTTGCTTCATAAATGTGATACTTTTCTAAATCTAATCCAATACCAACTGAACATTCTTGCAACTTGATGAAATGCTTTTAAAATTTATCCAGAAGAATAAACATACAAAAATAACTAAGAAAATTTTCAAAAGGAAAAATGAGAAGGAACTTTAAACAAACTGTTGAAATATATTGTAAAGCCACAATAATTTGAACAATGTGCTATGGGCACAGGATTAGACTAACAATTCAAGGTAACAAAAATAGAGAGCCCAACACCAAACCAAAAAGCTTCTGTACAGCAAAAGATAGCAACCAAAACAGACACTCTACTGAATGGGAGAAAATATTTGCACTCCATGCAACTGACAAGGGACTGATATGAAGACCTGCAAAGAGCTCACACAACTCAACAAAAATAAAGCTAATAACCCAATAAAAAAACCGGGCAGAAGCACAAATAGGCACTTCTCCAAAGAAGAAGTGCAAATGGACAACAGGTGTATGAATGTTCAACATCACTAACTGTCAGGGAAATGTAAATCAAAACCACAATGAGACAGCACCTCATCACATCTGTGAGAATGGCCCATATTAAAAACAAAAAACAAACAAACAAAAAACCAGAAAGAACCAGTATTGGAAAGGATGTGGAGACAAAGGAACACTTTTACTCTGCTGGTGGGAATGTATACTTGTCCAGTCACTATGGAAAGCTCTCTGGAGGTTCCTCAAAACACTGAAAATGGATCTACCATATGATTCAGAGATTCCAATAATGTAATCTACTGAAAGGACACAAAACTAATTGGAAGGAAACCTGCACTCCTACGTTTATTGCAGCAGTATTTACAATAGCCAAGATATGGAAACAACCTAAATGCCCAAAAACGGGTGAGTGGTTCAAGAAGGTGTGGTATATATACACAGTGGAATACTACTTAGCAATCAAAAAAGATAAACTCATGCCATTTGTGGCAACATGGATGGAGCTAGAAGGGATTATACTAAGTGAAGTAAGTCAGAAGGAAAAAGAAAAATATCAGATGCTTTCACTTATATGTGGAATATAGAGAAGCCAAACAAAGAGTTAGGAAAAAGACAAAACTAGCAAGTTGACCATAGATCAGAGACAGAAAACAGGGGACAGAGAGGGAGATGTATCAAAACAGGGGAAGGAAAAGAGCATGAGGGACTATGGTGATGGATCTCGGGTGTTATGGTGGTGGGAAAATTACAGGAACCACACCTGAGGGGAGAAATCAAACACTATGCAAAAATTAACAATGATGTAAGAAAAAAAATAAATAAAACATAGAAAGTCCAGACAGATGTAGGACTGTTTAAGAATTTACCATTCATAACTGTGTGATTTAAAATCATATTTATTATGTAATTTGACTAAATACATAATACATAATGGAAAAATTAAGTTAACTTCATTATAATCCAGAGTAGGTTTTGACTGGGCTAAAATGAAGATTTTTTTAAGGAAAAAACATGAAGATTCCAAAAGAGAATACAGATAAACATTTGTGTACTCGGGGGTGGAATAAGCTTTTAAAATCATGACACAGAAAGCAACATGATAAAAAAAAGACTAGTATACTTGACTATATAAAAATGTTAACTTTCTTGTATATTAAAAACTTATGCATATTGTGCTTTTCCATTAGAAAGCATGAAGAAAATTGGAAAAATATCATCTCTACATATGAAGCAGAAACATAAATATATACAATAAGGAACTTTCACAAATCTTAAAAATAACAAAATTGAAATTGGCAAAGGCCATGAATTTTAATTCACAAAATTGCAGGTCAATCATTTTACTTTTAAGAGAAGTTTAGATTCTTAGTAATAACTTGTGATATACATTGCCTTTTGTGTATCAAACTGACAAGAATTAAATAAAATGTTACCCAAAGTTTTGGTAAGTGTGCAAGCAACTGGTACCTTCAATCACAGCTGGCCAGAGGGTAAATTTAATAACATTCCATACTGAAAAGTGGTCATTCCATAAGCAACTTTCAAATTTTTACCATTGGTCTTTGGAGAATTATTCTAAGAAAATAATTTTAAATTTTTGTAATGATTTATCTCTGATTGTGTCCATATCATCATTTCTTATACTAGTCAGTTTTGGAAATAAACTAATTATCCAATGATAAAAATCAGTGCAATAAATAAGTGAAATACATTCTTAGTGAAATACATAGAAACTATTAAAATATTTTAGAAGAAAATAAAGTGACATTAAAAGAACTTTATTAAACTATTTTAAAAGAATATTTTAATGACATGAGGAAATACATGATATATAGTTTAATTATAGCAAATTGAAAATTAATATGCAATTTGAAACTTTTATTAAAAATTATACTTGTAGGGCCTCCCTGGTGGCACAGCAGTTAAGTGCTGCGCTGTGGAGCTGTCGGCAGCGGCAAAGCCAGTTCGACACCTGGCTGGGGAAATTCCCACATGGCGTAGCAGACCTCTCTTGCCTCACCCGCTGCTCCCCTCAGCAGTATATTTCCGTTGATCTGCCTGTTCTGGCCCCTGCTCTGTCTCTGGTGACTCTTCTTGCCGCCCCACGCCTCTGGCCTGTACCCCAGCTTGTATGCACAAATAAAGAAATCTTTTAAAAAAAATAAAAATGACTCGAATATCTTTTTAAAAAATCATACTTGTAGTAATATAAGATGGAAAAAACATACGCCAGCATGTTAGCAATGGATTTTTCCTAGGAGATGGGGTTTTAGATTATTTATCTATTTTTCTGCTTAGCTGTGAGTTTCATGTATTCTCCAAAGAACACATACAGTTATATGATCAGAAATTATAAATGTGATTACTTGACTTCTAGATGGTCAAAAAGAGAGAAGTAAGCAGTCTTATGAACCTTTTGTATGTCTGACAGAAAATATTTTCGTCATGATATGCAGAGCTTTTTCCAGGGGGACACCCAAGAGAAATTCTTGTTTATTGTAGATACAAATAACCAATGATAGCTGTTTTTTTCCTGCACTGTTGACTAGTTTATATCAGATGGGCCTTATGAACCATGTAAACTAGAAGCTTGGAGAGAGCCTACATATACCTCTATCAACAAGGGTAAAAATCTATGTGACATGCAGTTGTTCCACTTAGGAACCCTGTCCTCTTGTGTTTTGTGTATTCTGATTAAGTCAGCTTAAGTCTGTCCAGGGAAGACAGAGTATGTGTGTAAAGTAATACATACACCCACCGATGGCTCTGAAGCAATAAGAGAATTTTCTAACATGCAGATCCATGGATTATAGTAGGAGGAGGATCAGTGCTAGGCCTGCAAGAGTTCATGCTTTAAACAACTGGGAAAGTAGGTCATTCATTCATTCAACTAACATTGGTCGAGGGTCTATTATATGCCAGATACTGTTCTAGGAGCTGAGCGGTCATACAATGGATGATGGGAAAATGGCACAATTCCTGCCGTTAGGAGCTGAATTGTGTTCCTTCCCCAGAATTCAAATGCTGAAATCCTAACCCCTGTACCTCAGAATATGACTATGTGGAGATATAGCCTTTATAGAAATAATCAGGTTAAAAGGGAATCATTAATGTGGGCCTGCATGCAATACACTAGTGTTCTTATCCAAAAGGGAAATGTGAACACAGACACCAATAGAGGGAAGACAATGTGAGGAGATACAGACTTTATTTGGTGCAAACCTAAAGAGGCCTGAAACAGACTCTCCCACACAGTCTCCCACACAGCTGTGAGAGTCAACCCCGCTGCTACCTTGATTTGGAACTTCTAGCTTCCAGAACTGTGAGACAACATCTCTGTTGCTTAAGTCATCTGCTCTGTAGCACTTGGTTATGGCAGTCCTAGCAAATGAATATACCTGCCACCGAAGGTCTGTCTAATAAACAAGCAAATGAGGATATAATTTCTATCTGTCAACCCTCCAGACGGAATAGGCCGGAAGGAGTATGGTGGGGAAACACAGTTGAAGCTATGTAACCCACAGGGTGAAAAGGAAGTGGCTTGCAAATTGGGGGAAGCATCCCAAGTACGGAGGATGTAGGTCAGGGGTAGAGAAGAACTGAGCTGGTCTCAGTTCAAGTGAGGCTGAACAGGTCTTAGACAGAGGGGCTGGCGACAGACAGACCACTTTTGTTCAAGCAGGTGAAATGTAATTCGTCCTCAGTACCCAATGTGGCCCTGTCATTTACACTAACTCGATTTCTTTATTGATTATTTTATTTTCTTACACTGTTGTAGTCCCCAAAGTTCCCCCACTACCATAGCACCAGTGATCCATAGTCCCTTGTGCTTTCCCCTCCCCTGTTTAGACCTCTCTCCCTCTCTCTCCCTTGCTGTGTGCCCCAGATCTATGGTCACTTGAAAGTTTTGTCTTTCTCTGGATCTTTTGTTTGGTTTCTCTATATTCTGCATATAAGTGAGACCATCTGATATTTATCTTTTTGCTGGTGACTTATTTCTGCTAGCATAATCCCTTCCAGCTCCATCCATGTTGCTGCAAATGGCATGGGTTTGTCTTTTTTGATCACTGAGTAATATTCCAAGACTTCTTGATTGAGTCCCCACATTACAAAAAGTCCCTTTGATGACAGATACATGAATCTGGAAAGTCTTGTGATGAAAATAAGGAAAGCTGCTCAGAATTCTTTCTTAATATTTGTAAGGGTGTGCTTCATGATATTCATCCTCTGTACTTTTCAAATTCTTCTCCCTTCCTAAAGCTTCATGGTGCCTCTAAAACTTCTAGTTCACTGCCCAGTCTTGGAAAAATGCGTGGAGTGGCAACCACTAACTGAGGAAAATTAGCAGAGGGATTGTTACTCCATAGTCATGTATGCATGGAGGTTTACACTTCAGAACTTCTCTAAATAAATTTCATCCTCTTCATGCCCCCACAATCATCCATCAATCATCTGAGTCCACTCATTCAATTACTTACCCTCTTTCTGTTACTGAAGACTCTCCACCTCTTTTTGCTATGAGGCTTAACTTCCAATCAAATCACCCCTTGGAATTGCTAACCAGCCCTTGGGCAGGCAGGCAGGCACTTAACTCAGCTCTTCTGTCTTGCAGCGAGACTTTATTCATGCCATCAATTCCCTAAAATGTTTATTTGCTTAACAGAATATGTCCACCATCTAATTACTTCAAAATTAATGTTATTTGAGATTCGATCATATATCAAACATTCAGTGAGTAAATTAAAATAGATTGGTAAGGGTAAAAAATATACTGAAAATGTATCTTAAAGCTACAGAATTTTTTAGCTTGTGGTTTTGAGCAGAGCACTGTATTCACTTTATATACAGTATAAATATGAGATTAAAATGGCTTCAAGGCATTCATTCTAGTGAAACCAAAGTTCATTTTTTTATAATCTAGTGGAAGTGATTTTTCTTTTCAAATAAGTTGAACAGAAAAGGATCTGTAAAAATAAAAGAGAGATCCAAGAATATTATGCATATGCTATGCAATTTAAAATTTAATACTGCAGTTTGATTTCTCTGTTAATCTTTTTGTGTATGTCTGCTATAGACATATGGCTTTCAGGCCCTACTTAGAATACTAATAAATAAATAGTGGTTGAACACAGCTGATAGAACTTCCAGCTATAAGCAAAGATTAAAATAAGGCTGATTTTTAATATACTGCCTTACCAATTTGTAATAGAATGCTAATATTCTTACTCCTTATTTTTCACTTGTATGCTTACTAACAGCTAAGCAACCCCCACTTCCAGGTATGTGGTTATGCACACAGAGCCTTCGGAACCATTACCCACAGGAGCTGGAAACCTCTTCTGGCCACTTTCTGGGTCAGTGATCATTTTCCAACATGACTGCGACTTGGTTTATTATTTCTTGTGCTCTCCTACAATCTCTTTGTTCTATATGTCAGACTGCTGAGAAGTCAATACTTTTGAAATATTAGGGTGTTACAGGATGCCTCCCTATCACCCACACATGGGGACTTTCCAAACTTACACAATAAACTTTTCTCAATAGGGATTTACATTTACTTCCCTATAGCTTTTAATAAGGTTAACCATTTCCTTCTTGAGCTCCTCTTCTCCTTCAGCTTCTGTAACAACACATCACTGTAGCATTCCTTCTACAGCTTTGAGAATTCCCGCCATGGCCAAGCCTTATAGTTCTATCTCTGTGGTGTAATGTGGAATACACTAGCTGTATTTTTCTATCTATTTATATGTTATAAACAAGTCATTTCTTTCTCCTCTTTGAAAATTCCCAAGATCATTCCATATTGGCTTGACGTGTCACTGATTGTGTAGTATTTGACACTTTGGTCAATTACCAATATGTCTGTGACATCTCTTGTAAGGTAGCCTTATATTTTATAATTCTGAGGGACATATGGGGGGAGAGAAAGAAGTTAACAATTTGAGCTCTGAACTCAAGGCCCTCCTCTTCTTCCTTGTATCCATTGTCCTCCCAAGCATCTAGGTCAATAGGTATCTGGCAAATAATTATTGAATGACTAGATGATCAATTAATTAATTTGAAATTAGTGACAATTTTAAGATGAAAGTAGCAAATGGCATGAAGTTTTGCATTTCATCCAAAGATTGATACATTAGATCTATATTTATTAAATTTCTTTTTTTTTAAGATTTTATTTTATTTATACATGCAAGCGGGGATACAGGCCAGAGGCATGGGGCGGTGAGAGGGTTCACCAGAGACAGAGCGGGGAGCAGAACAGGCAGATCAGAAGTACACTGCTGAGGGGAGCAGCGGGCGAGGCAGGAGAGGTCTGCCGCGCCATGTGGGATTCTCCCTGGCCGGGCGTCGAACTCGCGTTGCCGCTGCCAACAGCTCCACAGCGCAGCGTGCCCCTAGATCTATATTTAAACATATTGAAACATTATGTTTTCTCCCTCTTTCTGCCATTCATTTATTATTCTGTTCAAGAAACAGACTTCTTGCTTCAGGGAGGTGAGGTGAGGTAAATAATGTATGCTTAGTTCTACGTTCATGTAAATCATAATGCCAACCACACAGAAATGAGTGGACCCAATTCCAAAGGGATATCAGAATGTGAAATGTCTTTTCAGCTCATTGTCACAGTCATGAAGAAGAATGGTATGATGCAAGAGTAGGGAAAAAAAAACCTCATTTGGTGATAAAGGGGATAAGGTAGAATTAGAGGCAGATGTGGTGTAGCTGTGGCAATGGCAGCTCCTGATTTGCAACGGTGGTGGTACAGAGGTGGGATTAGCAATGCCTGGTGCACAGAGGTGGTGGAGCAGACGGAGCAGAGGCACAGAGGCGTTGGCAGTGCCTGGTCCCCGCTGGCTACAGTCTTAGAGCAGCTTAAGTGGACCAGAAGTCACAAAGGCGGTGCTAGAGGAGGTTCCTGGCTTGTCTAACTCTCAACTGATGGGACACTGCACCAAGAGAGTCCTGCAGCTAGAGTGGAACGTGGGCACCCTTTGGACCCCAGTAATCAGTGCAGACTTCAACAAATGGGACTTTGAGGAGATTCATGTTTCATCAAACAGGATGTGGGTAGAGAGAGGACCCTGGAGGGTTTCTTCTGGGATTGGGAGCACAGACAGTAGGGTTGCTGGCTCAATTAGTGCCCCTGGAGAGAGGGCAACAGAGGCAGTATGGAGGCACCCACTCACGAATAAGGGGAAAATCATCCAAAGGAGCACCATGCGGGCTGGATCCACCGTAAAGATAACGGCAGAGCAGGTGCTCTTTTCTGCACTCCCCTTCCCCCATACCGTGAACTGCAATGAGGTGTTTTGAGAGGGTACAGACTGCTGGATCTCTATGCTGAACCCTAGAGAGAAAGGATATTGGCATTGCCACAAATTTGAGCAGCTCCCGCCCAACTTGCAGTTCATCATCATGAAGCAGAATGGTGCTGGGGAAAATAGATAGGCTCATACAGAAAAATGAAAGTAGACCTCTCTCACACCATACACAAAAATTAACTCAGAATGGATTAAAGACTTGGATGTGGGTCCTAAAACCATAAAGTTTTCCAAGAAAATACAGGCAAAACACTACATAACATTTGGCTTCAGGGATGTCTTTGGGAACTTGATTTGAAACAAAAGCAAAATTAAACAAATGGGAGTATATCAAATCGAAGCTTCTGCAGAGGGAGTCTATCATCGAATGAATAAACACCCGACTGAGTGTAAGAAAATATTTGTACATCATACATCCAAAAAGGACTAATATCCAAAATTTAAAAGAACTCATGAAATCCAACAAAATAAAACAAATAATCCTATCCAAAAAATGGGCAGAAAAGCTAAATAGACACTTCTCCAAAGAAAACATACGGATAGCTAATGGGCATGTAAAAAAAAAATGCTCTTCACTCATCATGGGGAAAATGCAAATCAAAATCACAATGAGATAACACCTGTACCCATGAGGGATGTCCCATATCGAAAAGACCAGAAACAACAAGTGTTGGTAATGATGTAGAGAACAAGGAACCCTCAGGCACTATGCAAATGTAGACAGGTCCAGCCCTTACAGAAAGCAGTATGAAGGTTTCTCAAAATATTAAAAATAGTTCTGCCATATGATCTAGCAATTCCACTCCTAGGTATCTATCCCAATAATACCAAAAGACTAATTTGAAGAGATATTCATCACAACACTATTCCTGTGTTCATTGCAAGCACTACTTACAATAGCTAATTTAGGAAACAACCTAAGTGCCCAAGGAGAGATGAGTGGATGAAGAAGCTATGGCATGTCTACACAATGGAATGATACTCAGCTATAAAAAAAAGATGCATGAACTCTTGCCATTTGCAACAGCATGAATGGAACTGGAGGGGATTAGGCTAAGTGAAATAAGTCATAAGGGGAAAGACAAAATGTGAACATAAAGAAACAAAACAAAGGAACACTCAAAACTAAGCCAAAGCAAACCCTAGAAATATGACTATAGAAAGGAAGCTACCCGATGGGAAGGGTGGGGTAGGAAACAAAGAGATGAGTAGCCCAGTGGGCTGTGGTAGATAATAGTTGGTGCTGTGGTGGTGAGGTAGTGTGGTCACATACATATCTGAGGAGGTGTGAACCTATTCCCTTAAATCATGTACAGTGTTGTAAACCAATGTTACTGCAATAAAAAGTGATTTTAAAAAAATGGTAAGCAGTGGAACTACAGAAAAGTTCTATAGAAATTTGTCATGGCCATCTGCTTACATAACTGTCTTTATGAAAACAAACCTTTAAAGAGCCTTTAAAAATGCCCCATTAAAAAGCCAAGATAGGATTGTTAATAATGGACAACTCTCAGGAAAGGTGTTGATAATGGGGGCTGTGCATGTGTGGGAGCCAGGAATGCATGTGAACTCTGGACCTGTTGCTCAGTTTTGCTGTTCATATAAAGGTGCTTTAAAAAACATCTTTTTTAAAGAGCCAACGTACTAAATCCACAGAGAAAGCAGACTGGGTGTGTAAGGGGCTTGGAAAGGGCAGGAACAGAAAGGATGTAACAGTATTCAAGACATAACAGTACTCTTTTTTAAAAAAAAAGATTTATTTATGCATACAAGCTGGAGCATAGGCCAGGGGTATGGGGTGGTGACAGTATTCACCGGAGAATCCGGTAGGGAGCAGAACAGGCAGGTTGATTGAAATACACTGCTGAGGGGAGCAGCGGGCGAGGCAGGAGAGGTCTGCGCCATGTGGGAAGCTCCCTGGCTGGGGACCAAACTCGTGCTGCAGTGGCTCTGGACAGCTTCATAGTGCTGCTTGCGACTTAACCCGTTGCGCCACCAGGGAGGCACCCATAATAGTGCTCTTGACTACCATTTGGTTTGTAGGCGACAGTGCCAGAGCAGGAAAATTTATGATCCCAACAATGTATAGATCAACTAGCCATAGAGTTGGAGGTCTTACTCATTTGCACAAATTGCGTTTTATATATACTTCAGAAATAGCTTACTTTTAAATAGCAGATATAAAAATGTCCATTGCAATGGCAATTTAATAAAACAAAATGACCCAAGGCTATTTCTTCATTGTAAGTAATGCACACTCATGAATGTTACTGTAAGACTATTTCATAGATTCCGAAAGGGTCAATTTAATAATAATTACCACCTATAAGAATATTTTTGGAATGGAATTGACAGTTTTATGATTGAGATCAGTTATTCTCAACAAGGGGTGGGATGCAATTGGTGTGGGGGAGGAGAAGGAGCACTTCCTCCTCCCAGAAAGATGTATCAGAAATGTATTGAAAATGATGTATTCAAAAACGAATTATCGATGTTATAATTGCAGATTTTATTTTAGTCACAACAATTAATTCACTTTAAGATGCAAATTAAAGGGTGTAGGAGTTTCAATTCCTCAAATGGAGACCTAAGTTAGGAAAGGTGGAGGAACATAAAAAAGCATGATGTCTACAGACAGATTAAACACATACAGGCATTTTATTTCTTCACCGCCCACACCACACATTCAACTCCCTCAAGGCCAGTGCCCCAAATGTCCCATTAGTCTGGACTTCCCCGATCCAAGTGTGGGTGGGTGTGGCGTGAGAGTTCCGGGAAGCAGCTCCCAGGAGCCCATACTCTGACTCAGTTTTTCCTGGAAAAGCATCTGGGTCTATACTCCCAGAATTCCTGACATCTGAAACCACCTGCTCTGCTCTTCTGTCTTTCCTCAAAGTCATAGCAGCACGAGGACTAAATAGATTACTATTGCCTCGGTAAGCTGACTTATAAGGACACCTTTATTGCGTGTGTTTGTCTCAAAATGCCCTGTGCTCACATCCACACAAGTGCGCTTGCGCGCTCTCTCTCTCTCACCCACATGCGCGCGCATACACACCCACCCACCCACCCACCCACTCCCCGGTCTGTTGACTAGCTGATCCTGCCCTCCTGGTCACTGCTGATTGAACTAGGGTTGCATAATCGACCCATCTAGATCATTTTTCTTTCTCCAGGGAATGTATCAATAGAATTGAGGCTCAGAAGTACTGGTCAGTGTGCTGAGAGCTTAGATTCCTAGGGAAGGAAGGGTTGGGCCGATAATAATCTATTTAGTTAGGAATACATAAAGAAGCAGAGGAAGTCATGTGCATGGGAGGGAGGGAGAGAGAAAGGGGGGTATGAGTGAACATAATAGAGCAGGTAGCCCTGGAGGGATGAGACTCCTTGCTGTGATTCTGATGATTTTTCAGGTCCTAGTTCAAGGCCCTCCTGTATTTTGACTTCATTTCTTGCATTTTCTGAAACACTTCTGATTTATTATGATAAATCCTCCCCATGCGTTTTTATTTTGAACTTAGCTTATCTAAGTTTTTGTTACTTGCAATAAAAAGCTCTGTCAGTAAAGTATAAAAATTGAGTTATTAGTATGAATTTTACTATTTATTTTTATACTGGGCAATGCCAGTTTTCAATGCACATAGAAGAGTAATTCATATATGAAATCACCTATATTATTCAATTGATGTTTTTTCAACTTGTTACGTATGTATGGATGTATCCATGTATGTATGCAAGTTGTTCTAACTGGAACAGTGGAAATGCTGCACAATAACATGACATGTAATATTACATATAATATAGCATATTTCAGATTCCAAGGACTAGCTTGTGAGCATCTTCAGGGGCTGTTTTGCTGTTTAACACAGCCGTAGTATCTTACATGAGGTGATTGCATGCTCGCAGAGTTTTCCAAGCAGAAAAGCATCAATGTTTACCAACCCTCTTCCTGTGTCGATCTTGGCATTTTTTCATTGGCCAAAGCAAGTTACATGCTGAAGCCCAGCGTCCAGGTGAAAGGAACTATACAGAGCAAGGTTTGCATAGTTTGCAACAGTTATCACAAACACAATTCTAATGTTCTTCCAGTAATCTTTGCACATCCTCCTAAAATGCCCAAAATTACAAAAGAGGGAAGCATTGTAAATAGTACAAACTATTGCCAATTCAGGAAAATATTGTTCTTCTGAAATGCAAATGAGAACAGATATTTTCTAACTCCAACTTGGACACATAACACAGATACCCTGCCTGAGTGTCTTTTGTGTCCTAGATCATTGGGATGACAAGCTCTGGGCTAACCACTGAGGGCTTGAGTAAGAAAGGCTCTTGATAATCCACAGATAATGTCAATTCTGTCCCCACAGGCACTTGCTTGAAGCTACAAAATGCATTTGGTCCTGGATGCTATTTTTGAAGAGCAGTAAAGGGTAAAGTATAGAACAAGGTGGGCTGTCCCACTGAGATCTGCTGGGGTGGGACATCTCTGACTGGTTCTAGCTATCCATTTATGATTCTTCCCTAAATCAATTATTATGATAATATGTAATGGTGATTTTTATATTTTTACCATTCCTTCTAATTCTAGTTGTGTCCTTTCTATTGTAAGAAAGTCTTCTCTTGCATGCATGCATGCATCCATCCATGCATCCATGCATCCATCATCTATGTATCTATCTATGTATCTATCCATGTATCTATCTATGTATCTATGTATCTATCTATGTATGTAAGTATGTATGTATGTATGTATCTATCTATCTATCTATCTCTCTATCTCTCTATCTATCTATCTTACCATATAGTGAAATAGTAGAAAATAAATATTGGTCTCTGCCCCCAATTCCTGGCATAGAGCTCCTAAATTTCCCCAGTGTTAAGACCACGATGAACATCTTTTATTCTAATATTTCGTCTTTGAACCTAGCTCCTCAGAGAGCTCCCAAATCCATTGTAATTTCCTACATGATGGAAGTATTTTTGTTCTAATGAGGCAACTCTTGGTGGGCTACTGGATAACTTTATGATGAGAGCTGGTGACTATAAAGACCAAGCCATGATTAGAAGTTTAGAACTTTTGGCCTCAACCCCACCCTCTAGGGAGAGGAGCAGGATTGGGGAGTGAGTGCATGATAAGTTGCACCTACATGATGAAGATTCCAAAAAATTCAAAAAATGTGTGGATTTGGAGAGCTCTTGAATTGGTGGACGTAGCCACGTGTAGGGTGGATAATGCACTCCAACTCTACAGGAACAGAAGATCCTTCCTGTGCTTAGGGCCCTTCTGGATCTTGCCTGTGGATCTTTTCATCTTACTGTCATTGGAACTTCCCATTTGCAGCTATGCTGGACAGAAATTGTCCTGAAAACCTACTACTTGCAATTGGCATCTTAAGTGAAGCAGCGGAGTTTATTAGAATTATGCCCTAACCCGTGGAGTCTGTACCCACTCTGGTTAGGTTCCGAATTAAATTGAATTTTAGGATACCCAGCTGGTCTCAGGGTGGATCAAAGTGGGAAAAAACCCACACATCTGGTATCAGAAATATTCGGCATGAGAGTAAAGGAAAACAGAGAGTTTCTTCTCAATGCCTTGACACATGGACATAAGGATTCTTATTTTAATTATTTACTACATTGTTTATTTTAAGCTCAGATGGTCTGAGATTGGCAAGTGGTAGCCCTTTCAAGGTGGCTCTTGTGTCATCATGACGTCTACATAGTTCTTTGAACATATTTTTACGATCTGGCATTACAAGATATTCCAAACTCATCTTGTGCATTCTTTATTCCAAACCTGGCATCATGACCCATTTCTTCAAGGAGTCCAGATATCTTTATTTGAGATAGAAACCAAATCCAGATGCAAGGTGTCCTCAATTATGACTAGAATGTCATTACTTCAAGGTTCTCTCACTGTATAGAAACAGCAGATATGTGTTTGTGTGTGTACATACATAAATACATACACACACATACATATATAAAACAGAATTTTTGTAGGCTGGAAAGTGCACAGAAAAATCAGTGCTCTTAAATTAGGTCATTGTTCAGCTTAAGGATGCGGACTTGGAAAATAAGCTTCCTACCAATTATCACCTTACTTTTTACAGGATCACTTGTTCATTTAAAACTAGTCTCTAGAGGGAATCATACTCAGTGAAATAAGCCAGAAAGAAAAAGAAAAATGTTGAATGGTTTCACTTATAACAGGACTATAGGGAAACCAAATAGGAGAGAGACACTCAGGGGTGGGGGGGGGCGGGGGGAGGGTAGGATAAGGGCACAAAATGGAATAGAAAAGAATACAGGGAACCATGGAGATGGATCACGGGTGAATTGGTGGTGGGTTACCCAGGGGGAATACAAAATGTAAAAGACATAAATAACAATTAAAAAAAATAAAAATAAAACTAGTCTCTAAGTCAATGAGTCATCCCCAGTGCACTAAAAAAATGCAAACAAAATGAGAGACATTCTTAACCATCACTTTCAGGCTGCTTTGTACTTGATTGTAAGTTTTAACTACTAAATTTTGGGGTTTGGGCACTCTATGAAGTCAGTAGCAACTCTAAGGAAACGTCCTCACTTGATTGATTTGTCAAGCCTGTGAAACACAACCGTTAATGTCATTTGTGATTCTGGAAGTTATGCTTGAGGCCTCAAAGCCATCCCTGAACAGAGGTACAAATGAGGAGAGTGGGAACAAAATGAGAATGTCATTGAAATGGTTTTATATTCAAAATATTTTGTAAGAATTAGCTAAGCTGCAAAGGAATCTTCAAAGCCTGCAGCAGAGGGATTTAGTAGCCAGAACATGGGAAGAGTAGAAAGTCCTGATTTGTGCCCAATTTCTATCAATTACTGGTAGACACTAGCCACGAGGCCTTCAAGTTTTATCATCTTTGGGACAAGGAGGAAGACCCTTGGTTCCAACAACCTGTGTGTTAATCAAAGACAGGAAATCAATACTTCCTCTTCCTAGAGTTGAGAGTAGATTTGAAAGAATGGTTTCTTGTTTGTAAGTCAGTAACAGCTTGCATCTGATGGGACTGAGTTATGAGATGAGTTGGCCTGGAAGATTTCCAAGACCCAGTAGGCCATGCCCATCTGGGCTCCAGTGACGCAGTCTTACTCAACTAACAGCCACTACTCTGCCCTCAGATGGCCTCAAGCTCTGCTGTGTTTCAGGACCAAGGCCTGGGTTGTGGCTTTACGTTGCACTTCCCTCTTCCTTCCTGAAAGATGAATCAGCCTAGCATGACTCCTGTCATTAGTTGTCTGAGGGAACTAAGCAAATGTGAGTGTGCTTGTGGGAGTGTTTTTTTCCCAGGAACTAGACAGTGACTTTCTTGATGATTCAATCTTCTCAGGAGAACATCAGTCCATGCTTTATTTTCTTAGTTAGAAACTGAAAAACAAAAAAGATAGAAGAACGAAAATGATAAGCCAGAGCATTACCCATTTATATTGTAATCTGTTTTAATAATGTAACATTGTTTCTTAGTCTATCTGGGCCACTCTAACAAAAATACCATAAGCTCCGTGACCAGTAAACAACAAACATTTATTTCTCAAAGTCTGGAGGTTCAGGAGTCCAAGATCATAGCACTGGCAGGTTCAGTGTCTATTGAAGACCAGAATCTCAACTATACTCACTTGGTGGGTGAGGGAACTCTCTGTGTCTCATGTATAATCCCAATCATAAGAGTTCTGCTCTTTTGACCTACTCACTTCCCAAAGTCTACTTCCAAATACCATCACATTGGAAATTAATCTTCAACATATGAATATGGGAAGGATATAAGCATTCAATCTATAGCATGTAGGGTTTATGAATAAAACACTTCAAGTGAGATTCAGAGATTTCAAATTCCACTTGTAATTTTGTATATGTGTGTGTATATCTTTCTCATAAGAGCATCAGTAATACATCAGATTTTCAACAGAATCTATGAGCCAGAAGAGAATAAAACTAACTAGTGTACGAGAATTTTCCATTGCCAGAGAGTGAACATTAGTTATTGCCATCCTCTGACAGAAGCAGCTAGGATAGCTAAAGAAAACATAGAAATAACATCAAAAGCAATATCATTAATAACTTGTAGCATTTTAATGTCAAGCAGCATGTAGTAAAAGTTGGCATGTTGACCAATCAGCCCTACATCTGGGAAATACATTCACTGATGCCTCCGACCTTAAACCCAGCACTGTCACGCTCTGGCCCCACCCACAGACTTAATCCACACCAAGTTTCAGTGGCTATTGCCCTTTGTCTTCATGCCAGGATATTATATTTCTGTGATTTGGCCAAAAACATAACCATTGGTTAAATATGAACATGAAAAGAAGGTTGCAATGTTGAATTCTTTGCAGATTCTGAATTAAGGCAAGTTGGCTTTTTTTTATAACTATCGAAGATTGAGGAAAATATGAAAAGGGTTTTGCATTCTGATTGCATGACAGGTATCTTTTATTTTCTGCTTAACGTTAAAGAAACAACTTGAGAGTACATAAAAGTGTGGTTTATGCAAACAGAACAATACCTAGTAAAAGACTTGTTCTTTCATCAAAAGATTGAGGTTTTCATGCAAAGTTACATGTTTTGAGTTAAAATTATAAGCTTAAGAAATACATGAATCATTCTAATGATTCCTACACTGACCCAACTCTTTCCTACAGCCAAGTAACCACTGATCCCTATTGAATTAATTTAGAGCAATTCTACTGTATTAGGATCCCAGATAGGAGTATAAATGAGTTTTAGGACCCACAATTTTCAAGGATGCTTATGTACTTTCACTCACCCAGGAAAAGAAAGTCAATGGATATTTTCAACTCTACAGATGAATCCATACTAAGGATCAGTATGTTCTTTAAATAAGATTAAGCCTTTTATGTCATTTTGAGTCCTCCAGGAAGCAGATGCTATGGTAAGATTACATGTGCAAGATACTTTTGTAAGAAATTTATGTGAAGAAAAAAGGGGAAAGGGGTATAGGTGGGGAGAGGCTTAGGCCAAGATGCAGATTTTATATATATCTACGGGAGAGGAGGAAGGAAGAAGATGGGGTAGAAGGAGCCACAAACTGCAGTACAGCTTTAAGAAAGTCTCAGTAGATTGGAAAGCTCTATAATAAATATTGCCTGTAAGAGAAATCCTTTGTTAGGCCAGCTCTATTACCCCTGCTGTGCTCAGTCATACCAGATTGAAAATGTGCAATGGATCCCCAGGGTGAGGCAGCTGCCGCCTGTTGGTTAATTACATCAAGTCACATGACCATCTCTTTCTATTACAAAGTATAGTCGTTGAGCCCACATTAGAAAAAAAAACTGGAAACAACGAGTGCTGGAGAGGATGTGGAGATAAAGGACCCCTCTTACACTGCTGGTAGGAAGGTAAACTGGCTAGCCGCTATGGAAAGCTGTGTGGAGGTTCCTCAGAACACTAAAAATAGATCCACCATATGATCCAGCGATTCCACTCCTAGGAATCTACCCAAAGGACACAAAAACAATAATTCAAAAAGAAACCTGCACTCCTATGTTTATTGTAGTACTATTTACAATAGCCAAGATATGGAAACAATGCAAATGCCCCCAAATACACCAATGGAGCAAAAAGTTGTGGCATATTTATACAATGGAATACTACTCAGTGGTCAAAAAAGACAAACTCATGCCATTTGTGTCAACATGAATGGAGTTGGAAGGAATTGTGCTAGCCGAAATTATTCAGAAGGAAAAAGACAAATACCGGATGGTCTCACTTATATGTGGCATATAGAGAAACCAAACAAAAGGTCAAGAAAAAGTCTAAACTATGAAGCTGACCATAGAACTGAGGCATCTAGCAAAGGAGAGGGCGAGAGGTGGGGAAAAACAGGGGAAGGATGAACACGAGGGAATATGGTGATGGTTCACAGGTGATACGGTGGCAGGAGAACTGTGGGGACTACAATGATGTAAGAAAAAATTTAATTAATAAAAAATAATAATTAAAAAAAATATGGCCATTGAAAATGACACCATTTTAGAAGTGGGCCTATACCAGAAGGGTATATGGAAGATGGAGAATCCAATCATGTCCAAGTGTGTCAGGAGAGGAGGGAAAAGGACCCATTTTTCTTCATCTGCTTGCATCTTAAACCTTGTGGGGAAATAATGTCTCAATGATACACTAGTAAAGTTTATGAAGTCTTTACCCAAGCATATAAAAAAATTACTTCTTTGGTAGGCTGATTCCAGGTTTTTGCACGTGTTTAGAGAGCACTTACTGTGGCTGTGAACAGGAATTCTTATAGAGGTAGACAGTGGTGGCCAGTGCAGACAAGGTCTCCTGGAGCTTATGTCTAGCAGGGGGCTGCCAATCAGTCAGATCTGTGGGCAACATACCAGTGAGGCCCATGAAGCAAGTCAAACAATGTAACATGTTAAAAAGAGACTCGGCAGGGGTGGGTGGTAGCAGAGGGTTATGGATAGTTTACCTCTTTAGGGTAAGGAACATTTGAGGTGAAACCAAATTGGTAAAATGGGGTGCAAGATTGGGGCAGAGGAAATAGCAAAGGCACAGGTTGTTAGGTGGGAGGACGTGTAGCATGTTAGTGGAAGGGAACAAAGGTCTCTTACAGAGATAGGAACGAACTGAAGTTGGGGTCGTGGGTCATGGGAAGGAGTCTTGATTCTATTTCCAGTGTAATGAGAGGCCTTGAATGGTCCTAAGAAGGGAAGCCACATGACCAGAATTATATATTAACTTTGGTGGTTCCAGAATTTCTATTTGGAAAGAGGTTGAAAGTGGTAAGGTGCTTGAAGAGTTTTTTAAGATTTATTTATGTATACGAAAGCTGGGGTGTAGGCCAGAAGTGTGGGGGAGGGTGAGAGGATTCACCAGAGAGAGTGGGGAGCAGAACAGGCACATTGACTGAAGTACACTGCTGAGAGGAGCAGCGGGCGAGACAGGAGAGGTCTGCTGTGCCATGTGGGAAGTGTCCTGGCAGGGGATAGAACTGGTGCTGCCGTGGCTGCAGATAGCTTCATAGTGCTGACACTTAACCCGTTGCACCACCAGGGAGGCCCCAATGCTTGAAGAGTTTTAATTCTTGTGTTGTTGTTGGGGGGTTGTGGGAAGGGTTCATGAACTGGGAGAGATGGGAGGTGACCTAAAGCTGCATACTACTTTGATTAAACGGAGAAAATGTCCACTGTAACTGCTAAAGAATATGAGGGGGGTAATGGTGATTTTGAGGTGATTAAAGTGTTTCCAATTCAATGCTCATTCCCAGGCATCACCATTCTCTCTATATTTTAATCACCATGATGACTGTGTAGAGAGTGAATGCAGGAAAGCAACGGTGGACACCTGGGAGCCAGGGATGATGCCTCCTGCAGTGATACAGGTATGAGGTGACGGTGGCTTGAATTAGGAGGGACGGTGAGAATGGAGCAAAGTGAATTTGTGGAGCATACTTGCTTCTCTGTGCAGACGTGATTGACATGCTCACCAGTTCTGCAGCATCGTGGCGTTACAGAACACTCCCCCAAGCTATGTTCTTTCCCCTCTTCTTGATGGTGTGTTTCTAAATCCAGAGAAGCAGCAGCCACTGTTGGCAGTCTGCTCTGGCCCCCTTGATCCCATGTTTTATCAGTCCCATCCCCTGGCTGTGGTGTGCTTTTGCCAGCAGTGCCCGGCATTTGTGATTCTTCTTCCCAGGATTACCCTCTAGCTACTGAAGGACTTTGCCCAAATATGACAGTTAGAAGTGCCTAGGACTTTCTAGCCCTCCCACCTGCATGTCCCCATGCCTGGCTAGCCTTTAGGTAATGACAGACCAGAATGAGGTCAAAGTGCAGCCCGTGCCCTTAGTTGGGATGACTCTCAAGTGTAATTTACACAGCCTTCCCTGTAGGATCAGCCTAACCCCCGGCAGGGTCAGCTTGAGACTGCCCTCCACACGGCTTGATCTCTGAACCCACTTTACTTGGCTTCTCCTTCACCGTGCTACTTCCTCCACTTCCTTACTGGTTTCTTTGGGGAGAATTTCCTAGAAAAGCCACTTGCACACAAATCCCTATCTCAGCATCTATTTCTGGAGTCCTCAATCTAAAAGTCTTGGCTCCAAGACTTGTTGTCATTCTGTCATCAGAACACACCACTCATTCCTTATGAGCACTTAAAAAGGAAAATGTGAAAACATTAATCCAAAAGGATATATGCACCCCCATGTTTATTGCAGCACTGTTTACAATAGCTAAGATAGGGAAACAACCCAGATGCCCAAAAATTGATGACTGGATTAAGATGTGGTACATAGACACAATGGAATATTACTCAGCAATCAAAAAGATAAATGCATGCCATTTGAGCAACCTGGGTGGAGCAGGAAGGGATTATGCTCAGGAAAATAAGCCAGAAAGAAAGGAAAAATATCGAATGGTTTCACTCATAGCAGGAATATAGGGGAAACAAATAAGAGAGATATTCAGCAAGGGAGGGAGAGAAAAAGGGCTCAAAACGGGGGAGAAAAGAGCACAAGGGACTATGGTGACGGTTCACAGGTGGATTGGTGGTGGGTAGCCTATGAGGAATACACAATGATGGAAAAGATATAAATTTAAAAAATTAATTAAAAATTAGTTTAAAATATATTAAAAGTTACATATATACATACACATATATACATATACATACATACGTACACATATATATGGAATATATATATATATGGAATATATATATATATATATATATATATGGAAAATGTGAGGGCATTGTACCTGTTGATTCCAGAGCAGGAAACCTCACATGGAGTCACGAAGACCTTCCGTACTAAACTGAACAGAGTGAACTTTATCTTTAAAGACATGAAAAACCATTAAAGAAAACCAGAGGAAACAAGTTGGCATATCATGAGCACCTGGCTTTAGCGCCAGGGGTTGGCTCTATGGAGAGCAAGAGCAGAGGCTGTGGTAGGGGACAAGTGGCCATCTTGGAAGAAGGGATGGTGGGAGAGGGACAGATGGGGAAACTGATGAAGAGGAATCATTGAAAGACTTGTGAGCCTGTCACAATATAGGAGGACTTGGTGAGGGGAAGGCTTCTGGAGAGGACTGAATTTGGGCAGTGATTGGGATAAAGACCAAAGTGGAGCAGAAGAGGCATTTTTGAGAGAATAGATGATGAATTTAGTAAAGAACTTCTTTTACTAGATTTTAATACCCAGTATACCGTAAGTGCCAGATTTGTGCATGAGAAAAGGAATCCACCAAGTCTTTGCTATTAGGTTTCATTCATTCTATGGAACAGCTTAATTGTAGCATAGTCTCACCCTGAAAACAAGACCATGTCTTACATATTCAATCAAAATTATTAACTGCAGAAATACTATTTTATTTTCAAAATAAAACAATTCTCTGAAAAAATTATATTTTTTTTGTCATTCAACTAACCAGAGGTGATAATACAAAAAAGAAAAGAGCATCTTGTTTTAATCTTTGTGTTTTTAGATAACCTTTCTACAGATGAAGAGTTCAGGCATGCTAAAGAACTTGTGAAGAACTGGTCTTGCTCCAGTGGAATTTGGCAAAAACAAAAACAAGCACTCACACAAAATAAACAGGATTTTTTTTCTCTTATAGCTTCAACTTGAAATTGTGGGACTCACTGCCAACGTATTAATAATGAAAGGTTATCTTAATCCATTCGAGATTCCTTATATTGACATCCAACCCTTCACATAGTAATAGTTTAAAAAAAGATTTTTTGTTTGCTTTTTGTGTTTGTCTTTAGTAGAACATACAATAAGCAATTTTTCTCTAAAATTACCCTCAAGCTTATAAGTTTTGTTTTTTGTTAGTGGATATTTTTATTCATTCAACAAATATTTGTTAAGTTCCTGACACTGTTCTAAGTACCTGGGAATGTGGCATTGAATACAAGCATGTTTCTACCCTGAAAAAATAAAGTAAAATAAAAGTCTGCTCCATTCACATCACTGCCTCCTTAATCCAAGACACTACCATGTCTTACACCTAACACACTTAGCACTGCAGCAACCATCATTGTACTTGTTTCCAAGATTTTTCTTGGAAATTGACCCTTATCATTACTCTTATCACAGGAGGGTCACAAGTGTGCGTCTCTTTTGTCTGTTTTACTCCCAGGGTATCTTTTTCTTCCCACTCAAGAACTATTCTGCAATGGTGGTGGACTAGGGTTACTTTGGTGGTGGGGGAGCTACAGTAACCACATCTGAGGGGAGGAATCCTATACTGTCAAAATATTAACAGAGATGTAATGTAATGGTATTTGATTTTAAAAAAAGCAATAGACTTTAAAAAAAAAAAACTGTCTTGCAATTGGATTGGGAGAGTCCCGTTATAGGCATAGCCTTGATTCTGTACTGGTTTACTTTTAATAAAATGTTAAAAATTCATACATAATCACTTCAACTGTTATTAGTAAAAATTATTTACAAAATATCCTACAACTGATGCACAAGAACAGTCTAGAAAGGTGGTACAGAACCGTATGTGTCTTAGGAAAAAAACTATATAAGATAAATGTCTCATCTTACCCCAAGAGCAATGAATACAGGGAAAGCAGAGGACAATCCAAAACATGTTTTTCTTTTTCAGCATAAAAGGTATTTTTAAAATGAAAATAACAAGTAGAAATACTTAAGTATTAAGTTGAACCATACACAGTCTCACCAGCATTTTCATATGGTTCAGCCTAACGCTAATTATGAGCACTGACTGAATTTGATAGAATTTATACATGCAATTTATCTTTAAATCTTTATAGTTAAACCTTCTTTAAATACACAAATTTAAAGAAGACCTGCTTCACTCTTAACCTTAGCTGGACACCTTCCTAAGCAAACTGCACTTAATTTCAAACACACTTAAATGGAAATGTCCACTCCAGGACCAAGGAAATGAACCGCAACCATTTTCACATTTCCAAAGTCCTCCGGGAAATTGCAGTGAGCCCTGGTCTTTCTGTACCCTTTTGGTACCACCTTACTTTTAATGCCTTACTGCTCACCTAGGAAAGAGACTGCAGGGCATTTCGTAGAATTCCACAAGGTGTATTAGCCTCTACTCAACCCATTCTCACAGCTTATTTTGGCACCAACCTCTTGAGACAAGCACTGGACACAAGGTAGAAAATCTAAGTATGAATCAGACTCAACCATGTTCCAACTCTATGACCGTAGACTTCTTTTCTTTCACAAGCCCTTTCCCAATGTAAATGCGTGCATTGTCTTTTTTCTTTTAATTAATTGCTTCCATCTGCATTGTATTCCCTTCCTTCATATTGAGAAAGAAATAAGCTTGATTTTTCAATGTGATGGATTTTCAAATTATTTTTAATAATAAAAGTAGAAACCAAGAAGGCAAGAAAAACTAAGGCTGTAGGTGCCTATCCTCGAGATGGTATATTCAAATAATTACATATTTATTTATGACTGTAATAAAAACAGAGAGCCTCAAGCATTAGTTGTGCTCCCAGTGCTGTGCATGGCATGGTAGGATTTGATCTCTCCCAGGGGTCACAGCTCACTTCATACCTCAGTGTCTGCAAAGGAGGGGGAGGGTTATTGTGTCCCCATTCATTTTCCTTCAGGGGATATGCTGTGCTGTGTGTGATTGCCCAACTTAAATCAAGTGATGCTTTGAGTCAAGTTGCTTTTTCCTTAACTGAGAAACCAAAGACAGACCACAGTAACAATAGTCTTAAAAATAACATCTTGGGAATAATCATCACATGTTTCTTTAGTACAGGAAATGCATACCAAATGTCGCCTTGTATTTAAACCTGAAAAGTGGGCAGAGTGTGGGCAGACAATTACACCAGAGGCTATTTAAGGAGGGCAGGTTTTCCATACTGGCAACAGTTGGTCTTAGAACTCCATCTGTTCCTGACTTAATTTCACATGTAACTATTAGCACAGGTGCCATTGGTTAATATTATAGAAGCAAAAGTGATTGTCTTGTAATGTTTAGGATGTGAGTGGCTCATTCAAATCCCTCTGGCCTGACCACACATCCAGCATGGGTGAAGAGCAAAAACAAAGAACTTGCAAGGACTATGTCTCGTGGTTTTTCAGTCCTTGGAACCAGAGACATGAATTTAATTTCAAGGTCCCTTGAACACAGAGGCCCTTTGACAATTCTCCCCACTTCCCTGAAATGCACACTAGCCAAATGCTGTAGGGGACATCAGAGTCAGTTACATAATTTGTAGGTCCCAAGGCAAAAAGAAAAGGCAGGCTCCATTCAAAAAGCAAGGGAAAGGTGCCATTCAAGTTACTAAAATGCAAAGTTTTTTTTCTTTCTTCTGAAATTTCTTCCTGCCTTGTCATTGGAAAAATTAAACTTTTAAATTATTAGCATGAACTTCCTATTCACTTTGTATTGCACCATGCCAATTATAAATGCAAATATGAGCATTTAACCCATATGTGGAATCACCAAAATTACACAATTCAGATTTCCTAACTCATACATACATATGCATTTCATTCTTACTAGGAGAATGGAAATAATGCAAAAAAATTTTTTTATTTCCTGTGCACACACATTTCATCAATACTCTGAATCTTTGACATGCTGATGAGGGAGGAAGGACTGGAAGGAAAAGGAACCATAGGTTGTCCAACTTTTCTCTTTTCTTCTATCTCATCATCTTCTATATGATTTGGTTGCTCATACAGGGAAATAACACAAGTAAGAAAGATTGTGATAGGGTCTCTTGACCCTTCATGTTTCTTAGAGCATCACTGCCATCATCCTGCAATTGAAACAAATTCTGGCTCAAATGGAAACCTCGCAGAGCCATCAGCTACCCGCTTATTCAGTTGTGGAAGTTAACACTCTTTATGTCTAACTGAACTCGCATGGGGGGGTCCACTGGGATTCTGAGCTCATTGGGCATCTAGAACGCTAAACCCCAAAGGGGTGGCAAGCAACAGCAGAACCCCATATCACTCATATCGCCTCTAATCATGCTCAAGCTCCATAGTCCCATCAGACTTCACCAATGAAGCACAAGTTCAAAGATAAAATTATTCAGAAGTTCAAGAGCATTAGACCAAAGTGTGGGCCCTTTCTGAATATGGACTTCTGTGTAATTACACAGATTGCCCCCACACGAAGTCGGTTTTGGTTCCTGTTATATGTCCACATTTATTGAACATCAAATAAGTCTGAAAAAAAAATGAATGAGTCAGACAATGTGCCAGCCTTTTAGGTCTCTGAGAGGCTGTTTGGGTGATTTCCACATCTGTGCTTGAAGTAGGAGAATGCTTGCTGAGCTGCTAAGGTGATGCCTAAAGTTGCAAGAGAACATCAAGCAAAATGCCTTCTACCCAATACGGCAGTTCCTTGAGATAAACAGGGAAAAATGCAAGATCGGTACCACTGAGACTTAATACTAAATGTATGAACTCAACTTGACATTCAGAGTATATTACCTGGGCAGCCTAACATAAACAGGCTTCAGAGAACCAGGTGACCAGCTTCACCTCCCAACAGCTTGCCTAAACAATAAATTAGTGAGATCTTGTGGCAGAACTGTTGGATTTCAAGTAGTGGCAGAAAAGAATGTTTTTATTTAATTTTAATTTTAGTTGTGGTAAAATATACATAACAAAAAAATTTACCATCTTCATCGGATTCAAGTGTATGATTCAGTGTGTTAATTACATTCACACTGCTGTGCAACCAATCTTCAGAATTTCTTCATTTTGCAAAATAGAAACTCTGTACCCATTAAACCACTTCTTATTATTCCACACATCCCCACCCCCAACCCTGGGCAATTACCATCCTACTTTCTGTTTCCATGAGTCTGACTACTCCAGATACCTTATATAAATGAAATCATGCAGTGTTTATCTTTTTGTGACTGATTTATTCCATTTAGCACAATGGTCTGAGGTTGCAACTTTCATCTGAATTTCCTTCCTATTCAAAGTTGAATATACCATTGTATGTATAAGCCACTTTTTGTCTATCCACTCTTCCATCAATGGACACTTGGGTTGTTTCCACAGCTACTGTGAATAAAGCTGCTATAACATGGGTGTATAATTTTTCTTTAAGAGCCTGCTTTCAATTCTTTTGCATATATGCCCCCAAATGAAATTGTATTTTAAATCATATGTTGAGGTCCAGGATCTAGGTTGAAGGTAACACAATATTTAAAATTGTCAGGAGACTCCCTTACAAACTTGAAAGGTAAGAGAGGTAACATGGAAGTTTCACGTTTGAAAAATTCTAAGTGTATCCCATGCAATTGTTCAAGAGTGTTGCCTTCTAAACTGGACAGACAAAATTGCTGGCTAAAATAAGCAATAAGAAAAATAGTCTAACCAAAAAAACTTTGGATTGGAATCAAACGAAGCTATAATAAATCCACTGAAGATGCGTAGAAGGAATACTCACTGACCATCCAACTATTCTTGGAAAGATAAAACTATTAAGACACTGTTTATGGGTTTGTAGCACACCATTTGGAGCAATGCAAAAGAAACTTCAGTGGCAAGATATCAATCTTCTGACAAAAAGTAATGTCCCCAATAAGATATTACCTCAATGCCCCAAAGTAACCTTGCTGAAAATACATCAGCATTCAATAGTTAGTCAACATCCTAACAAATTTCACTGATGGATTTTAGAATTATAGAATTGAGCTTATAAGGACATTAGATATCATCTAGTCCAACTCTTTTAATTATAAAAGGAAGAAACCAAGTCCCAGAGAGGTGAAAGTCCTCTCCTAGGATCACAAAGCTAGATGGTGACAGTTAGGACTGACTTTCTCCTGGGTGGTGAATTTAAATATGTTAATATCCTCAAGACCACCCTTATAGTAGCAACCACATGGATATCTGACAGCATAAATAAAATAGTTTGAGCCTGCAAGAGAAACACTTGTGGATTATTTTCTGTAACATAGCCAAGCATAGCCAAATATCACTGATGCTGTCCAAGGATATTATCCCAATCAAGAAATGTAACAGATGCTCTTTCCAAACTACATTAGGAAGTTTGATGGTTGCAGACAAACAGCCTCATAAAGCAATAGTCAGTGCCTCAAACAAATGTACAAACACTCCCCCTTTCTTTGGGTTACCTTAAGAAAGCAAGATCTCAGGAAGTTCCTGTTAAAAAGGAAATGAGAGGGATTGTAGAAGAATTCATTATGGATTTTAACTTAGCAGCAGTTCATTGGTTGGCTTAGTTGTCACCTTGCTAAACAAGTTATCTTGTGGCATTGATAGACAGACTAAAGACCCACACATTTTGGTTGAGTGTGAAGAAGGTTGGAGAGAGAAAGGTTAGTAGAGGTGGGCTATGTGGGTGTGGGGGGTTTGTTCAGAACCCTAAGGAGGAGGAAAACACTGGACAGGGAATGAAGGACACCTAAAAAAGAAGGCATAGGAGTATCAAGAAAAAATTCACCTAATAATTTTACCATGAGGTGCTTCTAAGAATATGGCATTTGGAAGATAAATATCCACTTGACCTACTTTGTTTGCAGCATGAAATAATTTTTATTATTCAACAACCTCTAAAACCAAAGGGTGGATTTGGAAAATGGGACTTTAACAATTGAACTCAATACAACCCACTGTAATATTCCTACTAAACAGAATAATCTAAATTTGACAAAGATAGCAGCCATGTTCCTATAAATGAAAGGAAAGGGAAAATGTGATGGAAAAAACCTCTAATATTCCACTAATGGTGGAGTCACCTAGTTTGAGGGAACCATGTCCCCTCTGTAACTAGACAGTTGAGACAAATAGATATGTAAATAAACCAATCAGGAATTGGTTAGAGGTAATATTTATTTTCTTTTTCTTATCTTTATTTTTCCTATAGCCCTGTACTTCGTGTTGATTCAGCCATTCGAGACAGTGAAGTTTCAGATAAGCTCAGGGAAACCCCACAGAAGTGGTGGTTATTTTCCATTCTCTGGTACGTATGTCTGTTTTGCCATCAGCCATGCTGGATGGCTAACTCCCTGACCCCAAATTCTGGTACCCAGGAAATTCCAGAGATACCAGGATCTTTGAGTTCAGTCACAGAGAAAACCACACTACACCTGATCTACATGTTTGTGGGGGAATTTGTTCCGGACGGTTCTGAGGACATCTGGGAAAGGGAAAAATTGTTCTTGGGAAAGTCCCAGAGGACTACTCCTCAGAGAGACTTAGAACTCAAAAGATACTATGAATAAGAATTCTGTGACTAAAATGCTCAGAAGGGTGGAGATTCTTGGGAAAGCCAGTATTCCTTCATTGCCTTACTTCTACTATCCTCTAACGTAACAACAGATACCATTTTGTGTACTATTCTAAGTGTTCACCTACATTATCTCATTCAATTTCCACTGTAATCTTTTTAGGTAAATGTTATTATTGTTTTCCCTTTCATAAGTGAGAAAAAATGAGATACAGCGAGCGAGCTTAAATGATCACCTCAGGACTTCGACCAGTGCTGTGTGACTACAAAATTTCTTCACCAAAAACTCTTTTGGCTTCTAAGCATCTTGATTTCTCTGTGAAGTGGGGAACACTTATTCTCCTTTCCCCCAACCCTGCACTTTGGAGCCTCAGCGACAAGGCCTCCTCAAAAAAGAGCTGAACTTTGAGGAAATAATCCTTTCCCTTCTGCTCACTCAAAATTACCACAGGTTAACAAGGCCCAGACCCTTCCAGAGACAGTGCCCTGTTCTGAGCTCAGAGCATGGAGCCTGGCTGCCTACTAAAGAGTTTCCATTCCCAAGGGGAGACTGCCCAGGAGAGATGACCATCTGGGAACAACCTTCCTAATGTTCCTTTGGCTACACATTTTGTTGATTTCCTTAAGTGTGTTTTCTTATGGGGTTTCTGTTTCTTTTCTGGCTTGGGTTGTGACTTTACTTCATTTCTGTTTATTTCTTATTATTTGGCCCAACACACTTGTTTTCATTTGATTTTTTTTTCCCTCAGACTTCTGGCATATATGACCTGTAGCTCATTTTGCCACCCTGGGTTTGTGCTTTGTCTGAAGTCATTGGAAGCCAAAACGTAAACACCATGAAAATGAGATGGGGGATTATTCAAACAATTGACATAGGCAAAGATTATTTTGTTAAAGAAATACATAGGCACTATTTAGATCACAGTTTAGGTGACCTCAACTGTTCACTCCTTTCACAACTGATGAAAGCTGCCATTTAAAATGTAGCGTCAACAGTCTAAAAAATAAATAAAAAGGTGAAATATTTCTGACCCTTTTTTTTTTTGGTGATCCAGAGATGGGGAAGGGAATGCTCAGTGATGACCAGTTCAGAACTTTGGAAACAAGGAAAGATTTGACTTCCAGCCATGGAAAGTAGAGCAGGTCAGTTAGGACAGAGTTGGGGAAAACATAAAAGGGCAGAGGAAACTCTATTATTTCCTATAAAAAATCATCTAACACACTGAACAATTCATCATCTATCACTGAACAAAAATCATCTATCACACTGAACACACTGAATATGGTATGCCATGCTTACCAACTAACTCCTAATACCAGGTTAAATTCTGCAATTTCTTCAAAGTTAAGATGGTTTATAATCTGTCTGTACCTAATTATTTTCCTCACACATTCAAGAAGGTGTTTGGGAGACTTCCACCAGAGAAGATGAGATACTAAATAATACAACAATAGACTTTGACTCTGATTTTAATGTTACTGATAACGATAAAGAAGAGTTATACAATATGCTACTTGACTTACAGGGAGAATGATCTTCCAAATATTGCAAAATTTATGGAGCATAATCAAATAGATGTCAAGTATAACTAAATGTACAAGACAATGAAGAGATTTATAACAGGGATGTATTATTCTTGAATTTATTTAGCAGTTCTAACAGCTTGTTATGTGCTAAGGCTTTGGTGAATAAGGTTTGAGTTCCAATTCTGGCTGTACAGCTTACTAACTGTGTGCTAATGGGCATGTGGTCACAGTCGGCTCAACTGAGATAATGTATATGAAGTGCTTAGTTCAATGCTGACATATGGTAACTTTTCAAGAATCAACTATTCTTACATCTTACTCTATGACTGCATGTATTTCCCTGTTAGCATTTTTTAGCTCTTTATGAATACAGCATAGCATTATATGGAATCACAAATGCTGTATCACATATACTTGAGTAGGTCTTGGAGAAAAGTTGGCTTATTATTAACCTGGTTTTATATTAATGGAAACTGGAATAAAGAGTGACTTCAGCAGAGGTAAATGGCAATGCATAAGGGATGATTCAAAGTTAACATTGAAAGTTCTAGCAACTCTTCTCTAACCATTTCCCCCAGAAGAATAAGAAGTCTAAAGGAGGAGACCAAACATAAGCCCAGAGGGTCCAAGAAGTCTTCCTAGTAAGAGATCCTAAGATATAAATAGCTAGGTGTGGAGAGGGGAGAAGGAATGGAGAGTAAGTTAGATCTACAAGACAAAGGCAGGCAAAGCTTCTCATATCAAGGAAGCTGAGAATATTAAACCATATTGTATATGTAAAGCACCTAGTATGGTAACACATCATTGCCACTCAATAAATACAGCTGTCATCAGCATCATGTTAATTAATAATTGTTAATGGATTTATTCACCGAGGGTGCACAGACACCAAGTGTTTAGCTTTCACGATCAACTTTATATTTCACTTTGAACTTGTCATTCTAATTATGTTTCATTGCATAAATACAGGAGCCCTCTGGTGGTCAAAACCACTTCGAGAACATGTGCAAAAAGGTATCTTTATTTAAATTTTAAAGGTAACATTAAGGTAAACAAGGAGTATTGGGCTTATGATAGTATTATGGGCTGACTTACATTCTCCCAAAATTCATATATTGAAATCCCAACCACTAATACCTCAGAGTGTGACTATATTTGAGCATACTTTCCTGAAAGAGGTCAAATAAGTTAAAATGAGATCATTGGGTTGGGTCTTAATCCAATATTACTGGTGTCCTTAGGAAAAGATATTGGGACACAGATACAAAGGATAATGTGAAGATACAAGGAGAATGTAGACAAAGGGAGGCCTCACAAGAAACCATCCCTCTCAATATCTTGCATGTCAGTCTTCCAGCCTCCAGAACTGTGGGAAAATAAATTTATTTCTGTTGTTGAAGCTATTCAGTCTCTGCCGTTTTCTATGGTAGCCCTTCAAACTAATATATATGAATTAAGGTCCCGGCCATAGATAACATCGGTTTTCTTTTAGTGTAAATTGGGCCAACAGATCTAACTTATTGTCTTCTCTGAGGTGCACTTAGATGTAACCTGGGGTGGTATATGTCATAAAGCATGGTGCTCAGGAGGTTAGAATGTAAGCTTTTATTCTGAGTTAGGCCATGAGAGGTTACCTGGTCTCACAGTCAAGTATTATCCATTGAAAATCAAACCAAGAGGACCTATCTGAATACCGCAGATAACTAAGTACTGTCTAAAATAACATCAGTCAAGGATAATAGAAGCATCATTTTTATTGACCAAGTCCAACACGTGAAACAGAGACTAATCCTAGAAATAACCGTTATTTGTAATAGCATTTTCTTAATTGGCTGTATTTTACCTTATTTTTCCCCAAACTTTCCAGGACCCCCTTATGGTAGCAATTTTTCTTATTTCTACTTTTAAAGATACAGAAGTGAAAAGTCAGAATATCCAGGCTTTCAAAAACCTAGGCTTTTGGATTCTATAGTCCATAGTCCTTTCACTACCTTGGACACCCTCTCCACATTTTCCATTTGACATGAGCCCAAATTTCTGAGATCTTAAAACATATTTATTAAATATCAGATATTTTTACAAAGAAAGTGGCAGCCATTTGTTCTATAAGCTTGTGTTGATGGATTGGACAAATGGAAAATTCCGCATTTAAAACAATGAGGATAGATATAAAGATAGGTGTGAAATCCCCATTCCAGGGCATCCAACTGATTTGAGATAAACAGTTTGAAAAGGTTTCTATATGAAGAAGGGAGATAAGAATAAATCAGGAATCTTTCATCCTCATAATTTCAAGTTTTTCAGTACAGACAGAATGTAATGAGAAATGATGTGATCTCTCACGTGCACAGAATACTTTCATTAGAGTAGGGAATCCAACATTGCCTTTTCTCAGTTTGAAGCTAATCTCTTGAATAACTGACCTGCAGTCATATATTAATACAGAATATCTAAGAGAATGTAAATAAGAACTGATGAGAAATTATTTAATTAGTAAAATTCAACACTAGCCAAATGCTTCCACATCAGATAATTAAATGCAAATGTACAAAATTTCTTCATTACATACAGTAAGCTTTTATTGATTTGGGGTCTATTATTTCATGATGATTTCATCTAGGTTAGGCTGATATTTACCTCTGATACTTTCTCTGAAGATTGTGCTAAGTAAAAATCATATAATGCAAACAGAAATGGTTGAAAGTATTTTCATCTCGTACAAGCAAAATAATTGTTTCAAGAGGCTTTGGTACACTCATTACAAACCAATTGTGTCTTGGGCATAGCGTAGCTCTATGAGCTCAGTGAGAACGTGAATACATGAATGCAAAGTGTTCATGGTCTCAAAGGAAGCCCAAGAGTGTCTGCCCACCAGAGAGGTGGTATTCAGTGAGTGTGAGTGTGTGTGTTCCTCAAGGTGGTGGCACTGGAGTGTGTTCCTCAGTGAGTGTGTTCCTCAGGGTGGTGGCAGTGGAGTCACCTGGAAACTTGTTAGAAATGCTAATTCTCCGACCCCACCACAGACCTTCTGAATCTGAAACTTTGGGGGTGGGGCTCAGCCTTCTATGTTTTAACAAGCCCTCCAGGGAATTCTGATGCACTCTCAAGTGAGAACACTGCAAAAAGGAAACAGTTGTTTGTTAGATGTGTGAGTGATTTTCATTGTACTCAAAAGAAATAGAACTGTCTTTCTTTCTGAGTATTCTGCCTTTGAAATCTTTCACTAATTCAGAAACACTGTCTCCCCAACAAGTCTGAGTTAAGGGAGGTGAGGCATAACTGGGTATTTGTTTATAGTGAAGCTAAGAACGCAAGCTGATGCCCCGTTGTCCTTACAGAGGAATGAAGGAGCAAAGGCTCAGCTGCTGAGCGGGCTGGCCTCCTGCTGAGAGAGGATAATGGAAATTGACCAGGATCTGGAGCTGTCAAAAGGTTGCAATAATTTTCCCATCTATTTTTTTCTTTCTCTTATTTAAATAATGTTTTAAATGAAATCCAATCCATATTTTCCCTAATTTACATTTAAAATTGTTCAAATGTTATGTTGGTAGGAGATGAGTGAGTCCCCAAGGGACCTTATGAATCTCCTTAAACCTTTGCTTCAAAACAGGAAGTTGCATTTTACCCAGTGCAAACAAAGTTTAGCTTGAGAAGGCCTGATCTTTACTTCTTTTCTTAGCTGAAAATTTTGGAATGTATTTTAATTTTCAAAGCACATCTTCTCTGGTTCTCCTACCATAATCAATCTCTCTGTAGCATCTCTGATCACATGATGTGCTACCTTTCCTTCTTATATAAGCTAAGTTATGAGAGCCCTAATCTTATTTTCATAATCATATGCTTGTCTTTATGGCTAAGGGATTGTAGAATTCTGTAAATGTACTAGCTACACCTAAATTTAATTCAGTTCAACCACCATTTATTATTGCCTGCCCAGGGAAATAGGACTGCTTGTGGGGGAGGGAGGAGATTAAAAAAAAAAGTAGTTCAGAAATGAGTTGATCTCAGCTGAGAAATGCCTGAGTATTTGTTGCACTGAATACATTTTGTTTATCATTTGCTCCCCAAGTTGCCAGAGAATTAGATCTAGCCTCCATATTAGACTTCTGAAATGCACTGGTGATTCTAAAAGAGGTCTCCGTATTCGAGTAATTTAATTAGTGGTCTGAGGAGGAGAAAGAGATGGAGAAAATTGTGGCAGGCTGCCTAGGGCAGGACAGAATATAGTCAGCCATCTTGTGCCTGTGCCGGCTCCTCCGAGTCCCCACAGTACATTGTTCATACCTCCATCTAGCACTGCCCCTCAGGGCGACTGTTGATTTGTATGCCTGTGTATTTCTCTTACAGAGCCGTGAGCCCCTTGAGTATAGCGGTTGCTCCTTTCTCAAGCAAGTCGTGTGGCGTTGCCCTGGCTGCTTAATAAAGTGCTTAATAAAGCGGATGACGTAATTCATCTGCTGCTTTTAACTAGTTTGCTACTTGAGGCCTGGGGTATCAATGGAGGGTCACAGAGGTATTGTCACGTTGATCTTACACCTATAGGAGAAGAGGCTCCAAGTCAGTTAGGGCAAGGCCTTTCTCTTTGAAAAAAGCCACAACAGAAGGATAAAGGGGCAGAGTGCCTAGTAACCGGATGTGGAGGCAGAAGAGCCCTGAGGAAGTGTGGTTAATAGGGAGCTAGAGATACAAACCTTCTCCCAGCCCTCCACTACTCTTCTCCACCGGCATTCTGTTCGGGTGCCTCGTCCCAAGCCAGTAAGCCAATGTCCAATTACTATTGCTGCCTAACATATCACCACCAGCACCCCCCCCAAAAAAAAAAACTTGTTTAAAACAGCAATCATTTGGGCCTCCCCGGTGGCGCAGCGGTTAAGCGCTGCACTGTGGAGCTGTCGGCAGCGGCGACGCGAGATCGATGCCCGGCCGGGGAGAATCCCACATGGCGCGGCAGACCTCTCCTGCCTCGCCCGCTGCTCCCCTCGGCAGTGTGTTTCCGTTGATCTGCCTGTTCTGCTCCCCACTCTGTCTCTGGTGAACCCTCTCGCCGCCCCACACCTCTGGCCTGTACCCCAGCTTGTATGTACAAATAAAAAAAAAAACAGCAATCATTTTATTATCTTTCTTAGTTTCTACAAGTTAGGAATTTGGGAAGAGCTCTGCTGAGCGGTCTCCGTGCCATTGTAGTCGGCGATTTGAGCTGTGATAATGAGGGGTGGCAGCCGTTGAGACCTGGTGGGGTATCTCTCTCTCCATGAGGTCTTAGGGTCTGCCCACATGGTCCCTCCGTGTGGGTTCATTTGGGCTTCTATAAAGCACAGAGACTCCAGGGTAGTTTGTCTGTTTCTACAGAAGTTGGAGACTATAAACAGTACTGTTACAGTCAGCAAGAGTGCAATGGCATTGCCTTTTGTGACTAACTCGAAAAGCCTCGTGGTCTCACCTATGCCATATTTTACTGTTGGAAATAGTTCCAACAGCACATCCAGCTTCATACAAAAGGAGATCCAGTCAATGCCTCATGGTGACAGGAGTGTCAAAGTCACACTGTAGAAGAACATGTCAGAGGGGAGACAACAGTTGGCCGTTTGGGGGAATATGCTACTTGCCATGTCCAGGAAGAGAAAGAACAGCTGTGGGGTCTTTTCCCTTCCCACCAAGATTGTTTCCCTGTAAACCACCCTCATCCCCAACCAAAGAGCATTTTATATTGCAAAGTTTCAGAAGCTTGAACTGACTCACTTAGGTTAAAGGAAAAAGCCAGAATGGATCAAAGTCGTATAAAAAAATGACAGCAATATCTTAAGTGTAAAATTTTACTTGATGCTGTATCTATTCAAACAATGCCTCTATACATAAGTCATATACACCACCCACTCACACATACACCACACTTTCTTCCAGTTATATTTCTCTTTTTGTTTTACACTGAGAGAAGCTGGCACAGTGTTAATCTTAAATACCTTAAAGATTCTGTCTAACAAATGTGAATTTAGGTTTCATAACATTTAAAAATACCACAGGTTTGATTGTTCACACACATTCCTGAGTAATTTTCTCCAGGAAATACTATTTCAAAGTCTCTGTTAAGGAAAAAAGTTAAATGAAAATCAATATTGATGGGTAGCACTGTATGAAAAATGTGTGTTGTAAGTTATTTTAACACAGAGGTAGTTTCCTGTGGAAACTGTGACTAGCGGTAAAGCTCAGTTTTAAAATATTTTGAGATACAAGCCAAAATCTTGGGTGGGGAAAAATAATTTGCTCTTATCCCCAAAATAAGTCAATTACTCAGTACTAACATTTTAAAGATACAATTAAAGAACGTATCTTTTCTAGAAGTAATCTGTGGCGTGTTCAATAATAGTTAGGATGTGCAGGCACATTACTTACTAATAAATTCATTCACAGCTTGTAGACTATTTTCTTCTAGAAATTTAGTTTTTTTAAGACCTGGACGTAAGACCCGAAACCATAAAATTTATGGAAGAAAATATAGGCAAAACTCTACACGACATACATCTCAGCAAAATCTTGAAAGACACATCCCTCAAAGCTAAGGAAGTGAAGGACAAGATAAACAGATGGGATTACATCAAAATAAAAAGCTTCTGTACAGCAAAAGAGACATTAACCGAAACTAACAGACACCCTACCAACTGGGAAAAGATCTTTGCACACAATACATCTGATAAAA